>PVJI01003836.1:0-117613 GCA_004026765.1 Micronycteris hirsuta | reverse complement strand
CCCTCCCCCCTCCCCCTTGGCTATTGTTAGACTGTTCTTAATTTCAATGTCTCTGTTTATGTTTTGCTTGCTTTCTGTTTTTGTTGATTATGATCCAGTTAAAGGTGAGATCATATGGTATTTGTCCCTCACTTCCTGGCTGACTTCACTTAGCATAATGCTCTCCAGTTCCATCCATGCTGTTGCAAAGGGTATAAGCTCCTTCTTCCTTTCTGCTGCTAGTATTTGATCTTTCCGCTACCTGAAATGAATAGCTACAGCACAATTTTATAGTAGCTGGTGTGCCAAGGTATAAAAAGGAGGTACAGAGAACCACTAAATGAATCGGTGAGTGGATAAATTATTTCTTACATGTAATAATCTCTTGGAGAGGCAGTAGACACAGTGGCAAAGAACTTGGGCAGTGCATTTCTGCCAACTGGGTTCAATTGTCTTCATTTATAGCATGAATTATTTGGGCAAATATTTTAATTTCTGAGCCCCCAAATCCCTCATTTGTAAATATCAACCTTTGCATGAGTTGGTTGTGATGCTTGACTAAGAAAATTTGTATAAGTGCTCATAAAGTTCTCAGTAAATGATAACTCTTATTAATTAGTCTCTTTGTGCTCTGCACTAGACTTTAGTGCATATAGCCAGTTCTGCTATGATGCTTGTTTTATAAATTTACATTTTTTCCCCAATGAAATGGCTCTATTAGAAAAATTTGAGTATAATACAAATTTTACATTTGAGTATGCTGAATTTTGTCAAGGACGAACATTTAGTGAATTCAGCTGAACAAAGACGTGTAGGAACACACAAAAAGCACATACTTTAAATACCCACCATCCACCTCAGGTGGTCACAGACGTCATGAACCACACCATCCACGTGGTACTACCACTTCCTGTCCTAGTTCTGATAACTTCCTTCCACCACCGCCTAGAATACATTACCAGCTGCAACCCTTTCCATGCCCACTTTAAAAAGCAAATGCCAGGTCTTTTTCAAGGTAAACTGCCGCATTTGTTGTAGTACTATGTGTTCCTAAAATGTTTAACACGTATACAAATGTGTTACCATTTTTACGAGGGTCCTATCTTCTTGAGAAATGTGTCACTGATGAAGATTTTGAGTGTTGTGCTCCAATGCCTTTTCTTTCCCACATGTCCTATGGTTTTTACTGCGTAAGTTTGCGCAGTGCAGTGAGTTTTAGGTATGTATATGCTGTGTTATAGCAGGACTGATGGTACCGGCCATTCATCTGTGAAACGCTGCCCCTGTTCTCAAAAGGGGTTTGCAGTTATGTGGGGTGACTTGTACTAAGATTTGACTCAGATCACTGGTGCCCAATCCAAATGCTAATATAGTTTAACTGCAGAATGGGTGTGCTGTGCTGAGCATGGCCAGGTTCTTGCCTGTCGGAAACTTCCTTGGTTTTTCAGAGAAGTTAAATGAAAGCCATGGTTGGCACAGCCTGATATGTAATGACTTTTCTTCAGACAAAATTGCTGTAAGTGAAGCTTGCCAGCACTCATTTCTCTCTTTTCATCTTTGTTTTTTCATCTCTTGTGTGCTTGAATCTCTGAAGACGGGCGTGTGATACCATCCTTCTGCTTGAATTGGCAGCTACTTCTGGTAGTAATGATGCCTCACACTGGCATGGCGTTCTAAGATTTTTTTTCAATTTACTTTTACAATTAATTAGTCTATTTTAGTATTTTAAATATCTGGGGAGGTTGGTAAGATGTGTGGCAACAGCACATAAATATGTATGGCCATTTTCCATTTCATGCCATGGCAGGTCTTACTCGTCAACCCTAAATTTCTCTGCTTGCTGAGCTTGAGTTCTTGAGACAGTGCTCCACGTAGATCCTGCCAATGGGTTGGCAATAGGAAATGACCTTTATTTGCCTTCTAAGACTTTTGAGCTCCTTAGGGCGGAATATATCTCTGGTCTCTATCACAGTATGCGTGAATAAAGGTTAAATGAGGTGGACTGAATGACTGAGGAAACTGTCAAGGCAGTTTATATGATGTTCTGATGGTGGGGAAGTCTATATTTTATGATAGGCATTAAGCACATATATTTGGATATTTATTATGTCCATTTTCTGGCAGATATCAACATAGTGCTATGTTCTAAAAGGAGTAGTGATGGTGACAACTTTTAGACAAGCGGAAATGAAGAGTCTTGAGGGAAGGGTTTTCTCCTTTTAGTGTTCACTAACAGAATGCTCGTAGGTTGATTTCTTTTAGTATTTCTTTTCATCCTTTCCTCAGGTGAAGCAGCAAGAGGGTTTTATTCTCCATACCTTGTCCCTAATGGGGACACTACAATATATTGAATAAATGAGCAATTAAAAGAGATAGACATTTATGTTCTTAAACACTGTCCTCTAAGCAAAGAACTAAACTACAGGAACATAAACCTTTTGAGAGCTAGAATACTAGGCTGTGAAGTTAGAAAAATAGGTGATAAAAGAGGAGGAGGAAGCATGAAGCACCTTAATATGCTTGAAGCAAGAGGATCTTCTGACCACCCCCTTGCCCTCAGCTTTGCTGGCCAAGGGATGGTCTCTCCTGCCAAGTCACACTGAATCCCGTCACCATGTTTTATCTCTGCATTTCTCACAATCTGAAATGGTCATGTTCATTTGCTCCTTCATTAGAATTTACACTCCATGAGAGCAGGGACTTCTTTTTAAAAAAAAAAATTTATTGTTGTTTAATTACAGTTGTGCCCATTCCACTCCCAGCCATTGTTCTCATGTGTTTAGTGTTGTATTCACAGCACCTAGAACACTGTCCAGCCCTTAATAAATATTTGTGAAATAAGTGAATGCAAACGGAATATCAATCAAAAGTGTGCATTCAAAGGAGGTATGAAAGGAAACTTCACACGGTCCAGACTGTATGGTCTACAGTTTGTTCGTTCTTTCTGTCGATGCACTTAGTAGAGTTGCTTCTAGACTTTGACTTCTTTGAATGAAGCCTTTTTGTGAATCTGTGTACAAAACTTTTGTGGACATGTGCTCATTTCTCTCAGGCAACTCTCTAGGAGTAGAATTTCTGAGCCATATGATAAATAGAAGCCTACTTTTATAAGCAATTACCAAACTGTTTTTGCAGAGTTGTTTCATCATTTTTCATTGCCATCAGCAATTCAGTTTTCCCACCTTGCTGTCAAGAGTGGGTATTATCAGTTTTAAAATTTAGCCCTTCTGGAATAGGCAGTGGTAACTCATTGTGCTTTTAATTTGAATTTCTTTAATGACAAAGGATATTGATTTATGTTCTAATTGGCCATTTGTGAGTTATGTGTTTAAATTTTTTTCTCATTTTTTAAAATTGGATTGTTAATCTTATTGAATTTTATGTGTTCTCTGTATGTTTTAGATACAAATATGCTGATAGATATATATGTTATGAATATTTTCTCTCAGTATGTAGTGTATCATTTACTTTTTTTGCTGATAACTTTTGAAGAGCAGATGTTTTTAATTTTTATGAACTTCATTTTATCGGTTTTCCCATGATTCATACTTCTTTTATTCTCTTTACTTACCTCAAACTTGCAAAAATTGTTTCCTAACTTAAGTTTATAGTTTTAGCTCTTACATTTAAGTCTATGAGGCATTTTGAATTAATTTTTGTTGATGATATGATTGTAGGATAAGATGCTTGTTTTTTTTTTTTTAAATGAACATATCTAGTGATTTCAGCTTCATTTGTTGGCAAGATCTTCACTAACTCATTCACTTTGACTCCTTTGTTATGTCAGTTGTCCATACATACCTGTGTATATTTCTGTCCTGTATCTATGTCCATACTTACGCTCTTATCACACTGTCTTGATAACCTGAACTTACTACTAAGTCTTGAAATCAGGTAGTTTAAGCTCTCCAACTGTATTCCTCTGTATCAAAGTAGTTTGGGCTAGTCTTTTAAGCTTTAGAATCAGCCTATCAATTTCTATGAAAAGCATACTTGGATTAGGCTGAGATTACCTTGAGTCAATTAATCCATTTGGAAGAAAAATGATGTGTTAACAATGTTAAGACTTATAATCCTTTAAAATGATATATCTCTCCATCTAATTAAGTGTTTTTTAAATTTTTTGCGAGCTATATATTTTAGTTCTCAGTATATTAGTTTTATTCATAAATGTTTTGCACTTTGTAAATGGGTGTTCTTTTTTTCTTTAAAAATAACCTTTATATTTTATTTTATTTATTTTTTAAAGATTTTATTTATTTATTTTTTAGAGAGAGGGGAAAGGAGGGAGACAGAGAGGGATAGAAACATCAGTGTGTGGTTGCCCCTCACATACCCCCAACTGGGGACTTGGCCCGCAGCCCAGGCATGTGCCCTAACAGGGAATCGAATCAGCGACCCTTTGGTTCGCAGGCCCACGCTCAGTCCACTGAACTACACCAGCCAGGGAACCTTTTTATTTTAGAATGGTTTTAGACGTACAGAAACATCAGAAGAATAGTAAAAAGAATTCCTGTACGTTGCTCATCCAATTTTCCCATTGATTAACATTTTATATTATCATTTTATCTTTGTTACAACTAAGCACATTGCTTTTAACTAAACTCCAACTTGGTTCAAATGTCACCATTTTTCCAATCACACCCTTTTCCAGTTCCAGGATCCCATCCATGACACCACATTGCATTTAGTCATTGTGTCTCCTTAGTCTCCTCTGGTCTACGGCAATTTCTCAGACTCTCCTTGTTTCTGTGACTCAGACCATTTGAGGAGTACTGGTCAGGCATTTTGTGTAGACTACCCCTCATTTGGGATTTGTTTGATGTTTTTTTTCATGACTGAATTTGAATTTGAGGGAGAAAATTAGACATAAAGTGTCAGTCTCATTACATCCACCACTACCTTTCTGATTTTGTTAGTTTTTGAGCTAGAAAGGTGGGCTGTAGTTTAAAATATTTTTGTTTTAGCTTTGGATTGAACTCCAGCAGGACCCCTGAACCCTATTTTTTGGTCCCTCCTGTACTGATGCTTTCTTGGCAAAATTTGAGGGCATGGAAGAGGGGTGTGAGACTTGTTGGGATGAGTCATTTGTTTTTGCATTTGAATTCAGTCCTGCACTCCATGCTTTAATCTAAGGTCTGACTGGTTTCTTCTTATCTGCACAGCTTATCTTGGTTTATGGTTGAAGCCTGCTCCTGTCCATCTGTACCCAAACTGAAGCTGCGGCTCTGCTCACTTACAAAGGGCCCTTTTTCCTTTGTGATGCCACCGTTCAAGACTTCTAACTGCTCTTTACCAGCTCCTGAGAATAGTATGATTTAAACATTTTTGTCTGGTGTTTTCTTGTTTTTAACACAAGAGAACTGCTCATCCTATCTTTCCATACTTTAAATGGAGTAAAAGTTACATATGTTTGAGCATTTTCTTGACCTTGTTTATTCCTTTTTTCCCTCCTTTCTTGCCTTTGTCAAATTGCTTGATTTCTTTT
Organism: Micronycteris hirsuta; assembly: GCA_004026765.1. Taxonomy (NCBI): domain Eukaryota; kingdom Metazoa; phylum Chordata; class Mammalia; order Chiroptera; family Phyllostomidae; genus Micronycteris; species Micronycteris hirsuta. Next base: position 112,146 of record PVJI01003836.1, on the reverse strand, counting down.
CTTTTCTAAAAAAATATTTTATTTATTTATTTTTAGAGAGGGGATGGGAGGGAGAAAGAGAAAGAGAGAAACATCGATAATTGTTTGTCTCTTGCATGCCTTCAACTGAAGACCTGGCATGAAACCCAGGCATGCGCCCTGACAGGGAATGGAACTGGTGACCTTTCAGTTAGCAGGGCAACGCCCAGCCCACTAAGCAATACTAGTCAGGGCTTGATTTCTTTTCTTTATAATTCGTGGTCTTTTTTTTTTTTTTTTTAATATCTTTACCGGTTTGCAAGTTATGTATTTCTCTTATGATTTTTAGCATCAACAAAATATTTTAACGTGGTTGTTTAACTTAAAAGTGAAGTATATGTCATGTTTAACTCTCCTTACCCCACCTTTAATTATATATTATTATAATCTTATGTTTTTGTCTCATTCTTTTTATCCTAAAAATTAGTAATTATTATTTATGCATCCAGTTCTTGCCTTAGATTTTCCCAATTTGCTCACCATTGTTTTTCTCATCCCACTCTCTCATAGGAGGTTCAGATTGCTTCTCTCTGTGATTCACTCTTTGATAGTTCTTTCAGCAAGTGACTTTAAGTGATGAATTCTTGCAGACTGTGTAAAACTATATTTATTTTATCCTTTGCTCTCACACTTGAATGGTAATTTAGCTGAGGTGAAAATTCTAGGCCTACTATTTATTTTTGTTCACTATTTTTGGTGCATTCTATTTTCTTCTGACCTATACTGTTGTTTTTGAGAAGTTTCTTGCCAGTTAAAAATGCCATCTCTTGGTTCATAATATAGTTTGCTTCTTACCTGCTTTTAGCATGTTCTCATTCTCTTTGATGTCCTGTAGATTTAATGTGAAGTATCTAGATGAGGATTAACTTTAATTTGCATTTTTAATACTTGCATAATATTTCAGTGTATTACTGACACATAATTTATTAAATGGGCTCATGTCAGTAGACATTTAAATTGTTCTTATTAAATAATTTATTTATTGTTATACAAGTACAGTTGTCTCCATTTTCCTGCCCCCATCTTCAATCCTACCCCTGTTAGCTTTGTCCATGGGTCCTTTATACATGTTCCTCGATGCCCCTTCCCCTTCTTTCCTTTATTATTCCCCTCCCCCTACCCCTCTGGTTAGATTGCTCCTATTATTTATTATATGACAAGTACTCTAGTGATCATCCTGGTAAAACATCCTTGTACTTGATTAAATGTCACATTATTTTAGTTACCAGAACTTTATGATGTATTTTAATATTGAGGAGTTTGATAAATCCCTACTATAGCATCAATCTTTTTTTTTTTTTAAGATTTTATTTATTTATTTTTAGAGAGAGGGGAAGAGAGGGAGAAAGAGAGGAGAGAAACAGCAATGTATGGTTGCCTCACACATGGCCCTCGCCTGCAACCCAGGCATGTGCCCTGACTGGGAATCGAACTGGGACCTTCTGCTTCCCAGCCTGCACTCAATCCACTCAGCTACACCAGCCAGGGCAGCATCAATCTTTTTAAAAATGTTTTTCTTCCCTTAGTTCAACATCTCTGTTCTGTTACTGAGGTCGACACAAATAGGGCTTTCTCCCAGCTATTTCTACTAGTCTTTTTTTTTTAAAAGACTTTATTTATTTTTAGAAAGAAGGGAAGGGGATAGAGAGGGAGAGAAACATTGATGTGAGACAGACACATCAATTGGTTGCCTCTCAACCAGGGATGAAATGAACAGTTAAAGAAAATGCATAAATATCTTGTTAAATAAAAGTGAATCAACTTAAAAAAATGTTTTTCTTGCAATTCTCACTTAGTATTTTTTAGACTAATTTTAGAATGATTTTTCAAGTTCCAAAGCAATGAGATGGCATTTATTTTAAGATTAGTTTTAGAAAAAATGATATAATATTATATCTCCCTATCCAAGTGTTTTATGGTATATCTCTTAATTTATCTATCTTTATTTTGTACCCTGATATAATTTATACATAAATTAAGGAGGTCCTATGTCTTGTTTTATTTACAGCTATCTTGTGTTTTTTGTGATATTTTGGGGATTTTTAAAAACAGAGTATTGCATTAAAATTTACTCTTGTACATTTCTTCAATTTTGTTTTTGGCTCTGTTAGTTTTCTTCTTTACTGGTTTTCTTGGATTTTACAGGTTTAAAATAAACAACATATAACTTGGAAAAAAAACCTATGCTATGCTATTCCTAATACCTTTACTTTTTATATAATGTAAGAATCGTGATGTCACTACTATTATTTAACATTACAAAATAGTGACTTCTGGCCAAGATGGAGGCATAGGTAAACACGCTGTGCCCCCTTACACAACCAAAAGAAGGACAACAACAAATTTAAAAACAAAAAGCAACCAGAACTGACAGAAAATTGAATTGTATGGAAGTCCGACAACCAAGGAGTTAAAGGAGAAACATTTATCCAAACTTGTAGGAGGGGCAGAGACAGGCAACCAGGTGGAGAGGACTCGCAGCAAGGTGGTGGCTGGGGGAGCAGGCGGTCCCACATTTGCATGTGGATAAACTGGGAGGAACAGCTGCGGAGCAATACAGACCCCGCAACCCAGGGTGCCAGTGCATGAAAATAAAGCCTCAAAACCTCTGACTGAAAAATCCTGTGGAGGTTGAGGTGGCAGGAGAAACTCCCAGCCTCATGGGAAAGTTCATTGGAGAGACCAATAGGGTCCTAGAACATAAAAAAACCACCCACCAGGAATCAGCACCAGAGAGGCCCAATTTGATTGTAGGTAGTGGGGGAAGTGACTGAACACTGGCAGAGAGCCAAGTACTCAGCATTATTCCCTCTCAGACCCCTCCCCCACATACAGCACCACAATGCGACCACGTGGGTTGCCCTACCCTGGTGAACCCCTAAGGCTCCGCCCCTTATATGTAACAGGCACACCGAGACAAAAAAAAAAAAAGGCCCAAATGAAAGAACAGATCAAAGCTCCAGAAAAGATATAACTAAGTGACAAAGAGATAGCCAACCTATCAGACGCACAGTTCAAAACACTGGTTGCTCACAGAACTGGTTGAATATGGTCACAAATTAGGTGAAAAAATGAAGTGAAACAAAGGAAGATGTACAGGGAACCAATAGTGATGGGAAGGAAACCAGGTCTCAAATCAATGGTGTGGACCAGAAGGAAGAAAGAAACATTCAACCAGAACAGAATGAAGAAGCAAGAATTCAAAAAAAATGAGGAGAGGCTTAGGAACTTTCAAGACCTCTTTAAACATTCCAACATCTGAATCATAGGGGTGCCAGAAGGAGAAGAGAAAAAGCAAGAAATTGAAAACTTATTTGAACAAATAATGAAGGAGAACTTCCCCATTCTGGCAAAGGAAATAAACTTTCAGTAAGTCCAGGAAGCTCAGAAAGTACCAAAGAAGTTGGACCCAAGGAGGAACACACCAAGGCACATCATAATTATATTACCCAAGATTAAAGATAAGGAGAGAGTCTTAAACGCAGTAAGAGGGAAGGAGACAGTTACCTACAAAGGAATTCCCATAAGACTGTCAGCTGATTTGTCAAAAGAAACCTTTCAGGCAAGAAGGGGCTGGAAAGAAGTATTCCAAGTCATGAAAGGCAAGGACCTACATCCAACAATACTCTATCCAGCAAAGCTATCATTTAGAATGGAAAGGCAGATGAAGTGCTTCACAGATAAGGTCAAGTTAAAGGAGTTCATAGTCACCAAGCCCCTATCATATGAAATGTAAAAGGGACTTATCTAAGAAAAAGAAGATGATCAAAACTATAAACAGTAAAACGACAATAAACTCACACTTATTAACAACCGAACCTAATCAAAAACAAAAACAAACAACCAGAACAGGAACAGAATCACAGAAATGGAGATCACATGGAGGGTTATCAGTGGGGGAGTGGGAGTGAAAGAGAGGGGGAAAAGGTACAGAGAATAAGTAGCATAAATGGTAGGTAGAAGATAGGCAGGAGGAGGTTAAGCATACTATAGGAAATGTAGAAGCCAAAGAACTTATATGTGTGACCCATGGACACGAGTTAAAGGGGGGGAATGCGGGTGGGAGGGGGTGTGCAGGACAGAGGGGAATAAAGGGGGGGGGAATGGGACAACTGTAATAGCATAATCAATTAAATATATTTAAAAAAACAAAATAGCCAATATCCTTTTCTTAACTTCATTGGGAATTACAGCAGTTCTTCAAAAGACACAGTATTGCTAGTTGATAAAAGACATTTAAAACACACATTAAAAAATATCCTGCTTTTTGAAGAGTCTTTCCAAAGTGGAAAACAACTGTAATTGTTTTAAATGCTTTTTTAATTATAAAATATATCATACATACAAATTTTTATAAAATATGTTAGCACAGCTCAAGGAATAATGACATGAACCCCAAGTCCCAACTGTCCACATTAAATACACACATGTGCACACACACAATTTACACTACCTTCCAAGCTTTCTCTTAATACTTTCCTGAGGCCTCTCCTCCCTCACTTTAGCTAGGGCAAGAAATATTCAAAATTTTGAATTTCTCATTTTCTTGCTTTTCTTTATAGTTGTCTCACTATTGACAAATCCATAAGCAGTAAATTTATTAATTTGCCTGAACTTAAGCTTGATGTAAATGGATTAAGTTGCTTGCATTCTTTTGTAACTTGTTTTTTTCATTTATTGTTCTTGAGATTCACCTGTGTTAATACACCAGGCTGTAGTTTAGTCCTTGTAACTGTTGTTATATAGTATCCATTGTAGAAATGTTCCACAATGGCCCTGGCTGGTGTGGTTCAGTGGCTGGAGCATTGTTTCTTGGACTGAGAGGTCACAGGTTTAATTCTCCATTAGGGCACATGCTTGGGTTATGGGTTCAGTTCCTGGTTGGGGTGCATACGAGAGGCAACTGATCAATGTTTCTCACATGAATGTTTCTCTCTCTCTCCCTATACCTTCCTCTCTCTCTAAAATCAATGAGCACATTCTAGGGTGAGGATAAAATGGAGACACCTCAAATATTATAAATGGAACTGCCTTTTGACCCAGCAATCCCACTTCTGGGAATATATTTGAAGAAACCCAAAATACTAATTCTAAGGAACATAAGCACTCCTATGTTCATTGCAGCTTTATTTACAATCACCAAGATATGGAAGCAGCCCAAGTGTCCATCTGTAGATGAGTGGATAAAACAACTATTGGACATTTACACACTGGAATACTATTCGGCTGTAAAAAAAAAAAAAAAGAGAAGAAGAAAAGAAAAAAGAAAATTTTACCCTTTGCAACAGCATGGATGGACCTGGAGAACATTATGCTAAGTGAAATAAGCCAGTCAGAGAAAGACAAATACCATATGATCTCACTCATATGTGGAATCTAATGAAAAAACTTAATGAACAAGTAGAAAGAAACAGACTCATAGATAGAGAGCAGGATGACATCTATGGGGGGGATGAGGGGGTAGAGGGATGGAGCAAAAAGGATAAAGAACTCAGGGACATGGACTAAGGTGGGGTGATTGCTAGGTAGGGGGGAGGGGGTTATAAGAGGGATAAATGGTAATGGAAAAAATACAACAACAAAAAAAAAAAAAAGGAAAAAAGAAAGAAATGTTCCACAATGTATCTGTCCATTCTGCTGTAGATGGACTTTTGGATTGTTTTCAGTTTTCACTTTTATGAGCAATCTTGCCATATTGATTTTGTGTATGTTCCCTGGCACACAGTTGTAGTCAAGGTTAGATTAGCCTAATAAAAAGAGTTTCTGAGAGAGCATTTCTTGTATGTGTTTTCCAACCAGTGATTAGATTTGATGGATCTTGGTGCCTGACCATGGCAACCTTTACTGAGTAATGCCAAAATATTTTTTAAAGTTGCTGTTCCAATCCGTATTCCATTAACAACGTAGTAAGAATTTCCATAGCTCCTCATTCTTGTCTATATCTAGTACTGTTGGACTTTTTAATCATTGCCAGTCCAAAATTACATATCAATATGGTTTTAATTAACATTTATCTAATTACTAATTGAGACTGATCAACTTTGAAGATGCATGTGGCCTATTTCCTCCCTATTAAATGCCTTTTTATGATTTGTTTCTATTGAGTCATGACTTTTCATCACTGGTTTATAGAAATCCCTTATCTTTGATACTTATCCTGTTGATTATGGGTTGCAAAATCTTCGCCCATTTGTTGTTTTGCATGAAAAATTCTCAAATTGCTAAAATTTTCAGTCTTTTCTTATATGGTTTATTGTATGGTGATTATATCTTATTTAAAAAATGCTTTTATTACTGAAATAATGAAGTTATTCTCATATTGATTTCTAAAAATATTTACAGATGGAATACTTTTTAATAGATGGAAAACTTTCAACTTTTATCACTAAGGATCTTATTTGTGGTAGTTTTACGATGGGTTCACTTCATTTGGGTTGAATTTTATGAAAAAACTTTTTGCATTACTTTTGGGGATTTTTTCTAATTTGTTAGTATGACAAATTGCATTAATCTATTTTCTGTATTAAATCAAGGTTACAATTTTTGACCAAACCAGGATTGGTAATGGTATTTTATTGTTTTTATGTGTTCCTGAATTTGGTTTCCTAATATTTTATTTACATTTTTTCATTTATGCTGAAGTAAAATTGGCCTGTTATACTATTCCTGTCTTGTTGCAGTCAAGGTTAGATTGGCTTAATAAAAATAATTCTCTGGAACCATTTGTGTAAATTTGAAATGATCTGTTCTTATCTGTTTGGTAGAACATGCCTATAAAGTTATATGGGTCCGGTGTTTTCTTTGTGTAACATTTTAAGCTTTGGGTATAATTTTTAAAATGATTATAAGATTATTCCTATGTTCTTTTTTTTTCCTAAGTCGATTTTGATAGATTGTGTTTTTTTCCTAGGAAATTATCTGTTCTATCAAAATGTATAAGTTTATTGGGTTGTTGGGACTTCTGGCCAAGATGGAGGAGTAGGTAGACACGCTGTGCCTCCTCGCACAACCAAAAGTCAGAAAACAACAATTTAAAAACAAAAAACAACCAGAATTGACAGAAAGTTGAACTTTATGGAAGTCCAACAACCAAAGAGTTAAAGACACATTCATCCAGACCAGTAAGCGGGGTGTCGAGATGGCGGTTTGTGAAGTCGGGAGCACAATGCTGAAATAGGCCGGGGGAACCTCGGCTGGCAGACCAGGATCCAGCGGTCCCAGGCCAGTGGAGTGGACGGTCCTGCGTTCGCTCGCAGATAAACCAGGAGAAAAAGTTGAGGAACAGAGCAGACCACGCAGCCCAGGGGCCCAGCGAGGGGAAATAAAACTTCAAACCACCGATTGAAAACACCTGTGGGGGTACAGGTGGCAGTGGGAGAAATTCCTAGCCCCACAGGAGAGTTCATTGGAGAGACTCACAGGGACTTAGAACTACACAAGCCCACCCACCTGGGAATCAGCACAGAAGGGACCAACGTGCTTGTGGGTAGCAGGTGAAGTGACTGAAAGCCTGCAGAGAGTGGAGCAAGCGCCATTGTTCCCTCTCAGGCCCTGCCCCCACAGGCAGCATCACAGCACAGTGAGGTGGGTTGCCCTGCCCTGGTGAACACGTAAGTAACAGGTGTGCCGAGGGAAAAAAAAAAATGGCCCAAATGAAAGAGCAGATCAAAACGCCAGAAAAATACAACTAAGCAATGAAGAGATAGCCAACCTATCAGAAGCACAGTTCAAAACACTGGTAATCAGGATGCTCACAGGATTGGTTGAACTTGGTTGCAAATTAGATGAAAATATGAAGAATATGCTAAGAGAAATAAGGGGAAATGTACAGTGAACCAATAGGGATGGGAAGGAAACTGGGATTCAAATCAGTGGTGTGGACCAGAAGGAAGAAAAAAACATTCAACCAGAAAAGAATGAAGAAGCAAGAATTCAGCCCGGCTGGTGTAGCTCAGTGGATTGAGCGCGGGCTGGGAACCAGAGGGTCCCGGTTCGATTCCCAGTCGGGGCACATGCATGGGTTGCGGGCCAGGTCCCCTGTGAGGGCCATGTGAGAGGCAACCATACATTGCTGTTTCTATCCCTCTCTTTCTCCCTCCCTTCTCTCTCTGAAAATAAATAAAATAAAAAAAAATCTTTAAAAAAAAAAAAAAGAATTCAAAAACATGAGGAGAGGCTTAAGAACCTCCAGGACATCTTTAAACGTCCCAACATCCGAGTCATAGGGGTGCCAGAAGGAGAAGAGGAAGGCCAAGGGATTGAAAACCTATTTGAACAAATAATGAAGGAGAACTTCTCCAAGCTGGTGAAGGAAATAGACTTCCGGGAAGTCCAGGAAGCTCAGAGAGTCCCAAAGAAGTTGGACCCAAGGAGGAACACACCACGGCACATCATCATTACATTACCCAAGATTAAAGATAAGGAGAGGGTCTTAGAAGCAGCAAGAGAAAAGAAGACAGTTACCTACAAAGGAATTCCCATAAGACTGTCATCTGATTTGTCAAAAGAAACCTTTCAGGCAAGAAGGGGCTGGAAAGAAGTATTCCAAGTCATGAAAGGCAAGGACCTACATCCAAAAATACTCTATCCAGCAAAACTTTCATTTAGAATGGAAGGGCAGATAAAGTGCTTCTCAAATAAGGTCAAGTTCAAGGAGTTCATCATCACCCAGCCTTTATTATATGAAATGTTAAAGGGATTTATATAAGACATGGAGGGATATCAATACGGGAGTGGGAGGGGGAGAGAGGGAGGAAAAGTACAGAAAATAAGTACCATAAACGGTAGGTGGAAAACAGACAGGGAGGTTAAGAATAGTGTAGGAAATGTAGAAGCCAAAGAACATATGGGTATGACCAATGGACAAAAACTAAAGGGCCAGGAATGGGGGTGTGTGGGGCAGAGTGGAATGGGGGAGGGATGGGACAACTGTAATAGCATAATCAATAAAATATATTAAAAATGTATAAGTTTATTGGTATAAAGCTATCCATAATAACCTATTAACTATTGATCACTGAAGCATCTGTAGTAATATTTTTTGCATATTGTTTTTATTGACTAATATTGACAATAATTTTCTATTTATTAGTCTTTTTAAAGAACAACTCTTGAGCTTGTTGATCTTCACTCTTGTGTATTCATTTTCCATTTTATTAATTTTTTCTTTTATTTTTTCTTTTTTTCTTATTTTCTAAGTTTTTGTATCCTGATCTTTTCCTGCTTAAATCTGTCTGTTGAATGCTAGTTCATTAATTTGGAGACTTTTTTACTTTCTAATGGAGCATTAAAAATAAAATTCCCTGTTATACTATCTTGGATGCCTCCCATATGTTAGTATTTTCTGATTTTCATTATTTTTGACACATTAGTTATTTGTTTTTTCTAATTTCCAAATATATACAGTTTTTAAAATTTATTCCACCCTATACATTTTCTAATTTAAGTGAATGTTTGTCAGAGGATGCAGCACAGATGACATCAAGTTTCTGGACTTCCAGAGGCCAGCTTTATGGGAAAACATGTGGCCAGTTTTTATGCTTGAAAGGAGTGTGTATTCTTCAATTGCTGGGTTCAATGTTCTATGTAACTTTTTAAATCAGGATTGTTAATTGTCTTTGTCAATTTTAATGATTTCTTGCTCTACTTAATCTATCAATTATATTTTTTAAAGATTTTATTTATTTATTTTCAAAGAGAGGGGAAGGGAAGGAGAAAGAGAGGGAGAGAGGCATCAATCTGTGGTTGCCTCTCACATGGCCCCCACTGGGGACCTGACCTGCAACCCAGGCATGTGCCCTGACTGGGAATCGAACTGGCAACCCTTTGGTTTGCAGCCTGCGCTCAAGCCACTGAGCTATACCAGCCAGGCCTAATCTATCAATTATTGAGAGAGGTGTGTTAAAAAACAATTTCTGTTATGTTGATAAATTTACCCAGCTCTAGCAGGTATGTTATTTTTTGTTTTTATATAGCATATCTAACTGAAATTTTTAATCCAGCTCTGCCTGGTAGTTTGTCTGTAGACATTCACCCATTTATATTCTTTTATATATACTTATTTTTCAATCTCGTTATGTGTTTTTGGTTTATCTTACTTCTGATTCTTTCTTCTCCCTTTTTGCCTTCTTTTGGATTTTGTTTTCTTATTCCATTTTGCTCTGTTATTTTTTTGGTGGATGTATGTTTCATGGTTATTCTTTTAGTAGTTATACTAGCAGTTTTAATAAACATATTTAACTTAACAAAGTCTAAATTTAATTAACATATTTCCCATCTTTCTGAAAAAAGTCACAAAATGTAATTTCACTCTCAGATTACCCTGCTTTTGATTATTATTATCCATTGTTTTTGTTTCAGCTGGAGTTCTTTTACTAGTATAGGCCAGTATTTTTTTCAGTTATTATTTTTCCTTTGCCCCATTCAATTTGGTATATTTTTATTATTATTTTGTATAATCATTGGATTTGTTCACATATTTATTACTGTCCTTCCTTATCCTTTCTACTTATGTCATATTTTCATATGGAATAATTTTTCTTTTATCTAACACATTTTTTAGAATTTAAATTTTAAGGACAATTTACAGGTTACTATTTTGTGGATAAATACTCTGCTTCTATTTGTCTTTATTTTACCATCGTTATTAAAAACAGAAGGTTTTCCACTTTTCTGGGCACTCTTGTGGATTAGAAGTCAGCAGTGATTCTAATGGCAGTTTCTCTGTAGTCAATCTATGTTTAATCATTGCCTGCTTTTAATATTGTTTTGTTTTCTTGGCTCTTTCTGGCAATTTCACTATAATATATCTATGGTAAACCCTAAGTCTGAAAATTGGTAACATCATCTCTGATTGTATTTCTCCCCTATTTTGTCTTTATCACCTTCCAGAACTTGAATTAGATTTGTGTTAAACCTTTTCATCCCATCTTCTATGTCTCTTAATTTCATGTGCTTATCATTCACATTTTTATCTTTGGGCTACATTTGGAATACTTTCCTGTCTTCCATTTTATAAATTCCCTCTTCTGCTCCAAGTTCTGGTTCAAATGTAGCCACATGTTGCCACCTTTAATTGTTGAGTAACGCACGCCTCCATTGGTAGAAATCATAGACTTTACGATAAAAAGCAATGTCATTCTCTAGATGAAGATCAGGTCTGTCCAGTGTTAGATATAGAGACAATAGGCTTACTGAGAGAAATACAGACTCTGCTTGGCAGTGCAATTCATTACAACCTCGACGGATCACACGCCACACCGTTTCATACTTATCCTATTTTCCCAAGAGACACCTGAGTATTACCAGCCAACTCTTTGGTAGGTAAGGCCAACGGCCCAACTGAGTTACTACCGATATGCATATCTGTAATTGGCCACATCAGAGGATGAAATCAACAATTACAGGCTTCATGCTTGCAACAAAGAATATAATTTTATCATAATATTGATAACAATTCTATACTCCACCCTATTATCACTAGAAAATGATTTTCCTCCCTGGGGAAAAGACAAGCCTGTCTGGCCCAGTAGGTGCGTCAGTCACTCTCCTGTCCATCTTTGGCCAACGTTGGAGGGCTTCTTCTTCAGGATGCTGTCCTTGGCACAGTACCGTTTTGGTGTTAAAGGGCATTAATCTGAAACTACTCAAATGAGTGGTTTCTGCTACCATGAAATTTGTAAACCGAGTGGATTATCCAAAGTGATTTGGTGGTTTGTTTTGTAACTTCCAGAAAGACATAAAACAGCAGTACAGTTCTGCTGACTCTTGTCCCATTTTTCTTCTTTTGCTGTGTTTCACATAGCATTTGGTCTGTAGCTGAAAAACGGGCTTGGAGTAGATGCTTTGAAGCAACTGTCGAAGGCATCCATAGGGGGAAACATTCTGAGTTGCACAGAACTTTGGAGGTCTTTAGAGAGGACAGGTTCCCTGCTCAGGTTCACTCCGACAGTCAGGACCAGGCTTATCTTATCACTCCCAGTGAGAACTGCTGTTATGTTCTTGATTCTTCAGGCTCAAGCCTTTGTTGAGTGAGCAACATGGATTTTGCTCTTAAGTGGCCATTGTGGTTTTGGTTGGCATAATCCACCTCTGCCCATCATTCCCTCCAATAACAGTGGTGTACCCCTTGCCAGAGTGTTTTCATACTCCTGTAGCCCAATGATTAGAATGGCCTATGATTCAGTCAGAAACAACACACTGATACTTCTGCTGGGAATGTCAGAAAAAAGGCACATCCTCCTTCCCATTGAACTAGAACTTACTGTGATGTCAGCAGAAGCTGTAGTGGCCGTCTTGCTGGGGATAAAGTGTTTGTGACAGTGGAGCCCCACAGAGGGCGTAGTGCAAGTAAATTGAGAAATAACAGGTCCTGGTGATACTTTCTGAGCACTTGGAACCAGCCATGCCTGAAGTCATCCCTCCTCTGGTCCTTTCAATTTTATAACTCAATCAAACCATGACTTAGAGAGTCCAGGTATGTTTTAATCAAGCCATCCCTAGGTTCTAATCAAGGGACCACATGACCCCAGTTATTAGGAATTTTGTCAAGGTTAATTATTGTGACAGTAAATTTTATCTGTTGACCTGACTGGGCTAAGGGACGCCCAGGGAGGTGGCAAAATATTATTTCCAGGGTGTTTGTGAGGGTGTTTCTGGAAGAGATTTGCATCTGAATGGGTAAATTAAATAAAGCTCACTCCCACCAAGATAGGTGGGCATCAAGAAATTCCTTGAGGGCCTGAATAAAACCAAAAGGTAGAGAAAGGGTAAGTTTGCTTTTTTAATTTGAGCTGAAACACCCATTTTCTCCTGCTCTTAGAGATCTGTTCCTCGTTTTCCGGCCTTCAGCCTCAGACTGGGACTTACACTGTCTGCCCCTAGATTCTCGGGCCTTTGGTTTTGTATGGAATTACACCACTAGCTTTCCTGGGTCTCCGGCTGGCAGAAAGCAGAGGATTTCTTAGCCTCCAGAATCACAGTTCCTATAATAAATCTCCTCTTATCTATCTCCTCACTTGGGAGGGTGAAGTCCGCACCTTAGCTTCTCAGTGGGAAGCCCTAAATAGCCATTTCTGGAAATAGGTTCCGGCAGGTGGCCCCACAGCTTGGGTAGGGATTTGGGCTCCAGGCTCCAGGTGCACCTTGAACCTGTGGTAGTTGTGCCTCTCTGTTTCTGACTTTTCTCACAGTAACTAATAACTGGTCCCTCCCTTCCAAATCCTTGGATTTATTTTATGGTTTCCTCAAAGGCTCTAGGGTAAGTGTGACACCAGCACATAAATCTCAAAGTCAGAGGGCCAGAGGGTGGACAGATCAGGGAGGAGGAAGCCCAAATACACAGAGGAAAAGCCTCCCATTCGCATCAGCCCCTCTCTGGCATCTCCAGAGCCTAGGAGGCTGCACCGCCCTCCCCCCGCCCCTCCCCCCTGTGGCCGTACCACAGGTCTAGGACTGCCCCAGCCTTACAGAGGCTGCATCTCCAACTGCTGTTTTTTGTTTTTGTTTTTAAAGAAAATTCCTGTCAGGTGTTGCTGAGACTCCTCATTTGTCGGAGTCCTTTAGCACTGACTCAGTTTCCTAAACATTTTAGTTTGAGGTGGACACGCATTTTCTCAGCAGGGTGGTGTGCAAACTGTGAGGTTGGCACATCTCCCACCAACACTACTCCTCAACTCCCCGCTGCCAAAATCTGACAGCTCTCCACTCTTCACCACCCTAAATACTTTTAAAACAAACATAAAAATTAAAGAAATTTAGTTGAACTTGGTCTGTGTATAGATACGGCCCCAAAATATCCACAAATACTGGAGGTTGGAAACAGAGTAAGTCGTTCAGAAGTTCAAGAACTTGGGAAATCATTTTAATTAACTGGTCACAGGACCCCTAACTTTTGGCATGGGTCACTCCTTGCCTTCTTTGAGTTAAGAGTTCAATGTTTCATTGCCAGGTAGGCCCACCTTGACCACCCTGTGAACGATGGTAAAACTGAGCCCTTTGATTGCCCTTAATCGGTTCTATTTTTTTTTTTTTTCCTGTGGCACTTATCAACGTCTAATTTTCCACATAAATTTTTTTTTTCAACAGGCTTATTTTTTATTGACTCTTCTCTTTTAGAATGTAAGCTCTATGAGTCAGGGGCTTTATCTGTTTTGTTCACATTGACACATGCAAACCACTGAAAAATATTTATTGACTGTACAAAGAAATGAATGAAGGAACAAATAAGTGGGCCAACAGTACTTGCTGAAGGGTGTGGATCAGAATGTAGAGTTCAGGCTTAGCTCTCTGCTTTCTACCAAAGGGTTTAGTACTGAAGAATTTTGAACAATTAGAAGTAGCAGATTTGGAAATGATCTTTTTTGGAAGGTGGTGAGCATTCGAGGACTGGAGACATTCCCATGGCAGGGAGGATGAAGAGAAAGTCCAGGCCCCTCGATGCTCAGGTGCTCTCTAGGTTCTTTAAGGGTCTCTCTACCTCTGTGGCGCCAAGACTTTTGCTGAATTAGCTGGTGCGTTTCCCAGTTCCAGAGGACAAACAGCAGCCCTCAACCAGGTCAAGGCAAGGTTGGCAAAATGGTGGGCCTGAAGAGTCTCTTCCCGAGTTCCATTGTATTCAAGAGTTGGAGGAATGCAGCAGGGTATGTGTTGTTTAAGTCATATTCTCCTGGTTGCTAGGAGCAGAACACCCAACTCTAATTTAAGCAAAAACTAAAAAGGAAAATTTACTGATAACCACTAAATCAAGGAGTATCTGACTTCAAGTATGCTTGGATCTAGGACCTTAAATGCTACCCTTAGGAATTTTCTTCTCCCCATCTGTCAGCTCTGCCTACTGCTTTTGTTCTCAGTATCTTCATTGCTTGCTTGGCTACTCTAAACTCCCATGCTTATAACAAGTTGAGAATGAGAGTCAGCTTTCCCACCAGCTCAGCAATAATCCAGGAATGTTGGCCTGAGTGGCTTGACTTGTGCACCCCCTCAGCCAGTCTCTGTGGTCAGGGAAATGGAGGGAGCCAACTGGTTGTGTATTCTACTCTGGATCTAGGTTTTGAGTCTGTTCCTGGCTGCCAATAAATTAGGAGCAGAAGAGAAGTGGGTCCTCAAATGAAAGTTCGAATGTTATAAGAAGGAAGAGTAGATGCTGGGGAGTAACAAATGACTATTACCATGATAAAAAAGGAAATCCATGTGGAGCAGAGACAGAATGGGTCTACCCCGAAGGCCAACTCCAGTTGATTGTCACTGGGTCTCCTGAATGCCATGTTGAGAAATAATCTGAGACAGCCATGGGGAAAAACGGGGTTTGATTGATTAGAAATATCTGCTATGTGCTCAGAAAACAGTTGGGTGTCAGGTATTTGTTCTCCTTTATTTAGGCATTAGCCAGTGGAAATGGTTGCAAGTGAAACATGCAGGGAGTGACAGTTATTCTAGGTCATAGTCAATTTTGAGACTTACAATGACTATTAAAGTACATGTTGCTTTATTATTCACATTTCCAGTCAGTACAAAGAGTAAGACTCTACTTAACAAGGCAAACTCATTGCCATCAATGTTAACCTGTGATGCTCAAGCAAGGTGACATTTAACCCTGCCCTTTCCACTGGTGGCATTGCCAAGGCTATCCGTAATGTGTCCCTGACTGGATCTGCCAACTGTCATTCAGTTAGTAACCACTTGTATGTTCTTTTTCCCTTTTGCTCAACACGTCTCAGTGCAGCTCTGTTTGTGATAGGGACAGTTTTGTTTTTGTGAGAACTTGGGTAAATATAACAGGACCAACAAAGCTCATTTTGCCATTTTCTGCTCTTTGCTTAAAGAATTCTCTTTGTTTGTATATGTGTATATATATGCAAAAGTGTGTCACTATATTTATGGGACACTGTCGGATTGAGCTAGGTTTTCATAGGTTTCAGACTATTGGAAAGTATTTTTTTTTCTAATTTCTTATGTAGGGGTCCTTCTGCCAAGTAGATCATTGTGGGTCTATGAAATTAGGGTGTGGTTATTTCCACTGAGTTTTATAATCTTTTCCCAGAGGTTCCAAGTCCATCCAAGTACAACATCCATGGTTTTAACGGAGGCAGCAACTTTACCTGGAGGTGCCTAAGCTCTTATGGATGGGTCAGTGCTGCCCTTTAGGAATCAACCCAGTGGGTCTGCATCACAGGCATTTAGGAATTTGGGGATGAAATTAAAATTTTGTAAGTATTATATTTCAGAACCAAAAAGAATGTAAAAGCCCTGTAGGAAAGAAATTTGTAGGTTCCCTCCCTGACCAGGAATGTCTGGCAAAGTAGATTTTGTGATTTTGAAAGGCCCGCCTGTAAATGTTTTTTCATAGCAGAGTTGAAGATCATTATCCTCATACATAGTCATGTTTTCTGATACAGGGTAACCCTTTTCATCAGGGTGAGTCCATATTTTTCATGCCTCTGAGGCCTTATTGTCATGAGACGAAAGACCATTTGATGGTAGAATTTCTTTGGAAGTGGGTCGTCATGGGCCTAGATGCCAAATGATCAATTTCCATCTGGCTTTGCAGGGAAGAAGAAGCAATGGCTGGGGAGGTGTCTAGGAAAGACCCTTGAGTAGGCTCCTGTTTCTGACAGCCTCCCCGCCCCACATACACACTGCTTATAATGGAATAAAGTGTTGCGAGAGGCAATCTCAAGTGATAAAAATCCAAGCCTAACTGAGCTAAACAAAATGGGTTTTACAACCAAGAGTTACAAAAGTAACAGAAAAGATCACATTCAAGGACAATGGTGCCTTAGATAAATCTGGAATAACATGCTGAAACAGAGTCATGATTGATCTGTATCTCTCTGCTGCTCGGCTCTGCCCTTCTTTGTGTTGTCTTTATTCCCCAGTAGAATCTTCCCACATGGAAGCAAGACGGATATCAACCTCACCAGGCCTCATTCTACCAATTCAGTAACCCGAATAATCCCCCCAAAATCTCAAGGCTCATTTTCTTTCACTTGACTTGGGTCTTCTTTTCTTTCTTTTCCTTTTTTTTTTTAAAGATTTTATTTATTTATTTATTTACTTATTTTTAGAGAGAAGGGAAGAGAGGGAGTAAAAGAGGGAGAGAAACATCAATGTGTGGTTGCCTCTCATGTGGTCCCCACTGGGGACCTGGCCCTCAACCCAGGCATGTGCCTTGACTGGGAATCAAACTGGCAACTCTTTGGTTTGCAGCCCGCACTCAACCCACTGAGCTATACCAGTCAGGGCTTGGGTCTTCTTTTCAGTCATGAAAGTGAGGGCTAGAATCAGCCTTATTTAATCTACATGATCTGAGAATATGAAAAGAACAATTTCATAAATGGAAATTTGGGCTACAGTGTCAAGAAGAGGGAATGGGTAGATTACATGTAGTCAAATTATTGCCGTCTTGGAGAAACAAGAAGCCTGAAAATCTTTCAGATTCCCTCTGTTGTTTTATTTATGTACTTTCATGTATTGATTCATTCAGAAACTTTATTGACTGCCCTCCATGTAGAAGCACTATACTAAAAGTCCAATGGTGAGCAAGCAAAAGATGGTCTTTGTCTTCTTGGATGTCCTAGCCTGGCAGGGAAGACTGGAGTACGGTCCGCTATGATCAGTGTGTAAAGTGCTGATGTAAACAGTGCATGGTGCTAAGAAAGTACATGGGAAAGGATTCATCTCCATTTTAGAGGGAGTGATAATTTATCTGAGGCCTGAAGGTTGAGCAGGAATTGCCAGGTTTTATTGGGGTTGGGGTGTATGTGGGAGGGTCAGGAGCGAGAGGAGTATTTCTAACAGAGGGAACAGAATGTGAAAGAGCCTAGAAGCTAGGGAGTGAGGAATATTGTATGTCTGGGGAACTGAAAGACACAGATGTTCTGATACTAAACATGTTCTGTTTTTTCAGGTGAGCATTGGGTCAGGGGGAAGTGAAAGAAGTAGGAAACAGGCTGAAGAAATTGGTTTAACTCCTTAATCCATTGGCCTGTCTTGCTACATTGTGAACTGAGAGCTTTCCTTGGTATTGCAGAAACAGATAGTGTAGTTCTGAACTCGAATTCAGCACCCTGTAACTAAATACACACCGATACACTATGGTATAGAGGAAGAATTTATTTTTGCTATATTTTATTGTGTAAAAATGTTCCTGATTAGAAAATTAAGGATATAAGGTCATACATGGAGTATAATCACCACCATGTTAAAGTAATACAACGATAAAAGCTGTTTATGCCCTGAAAAAGGGCAGGAATGAAATACACTGAGATGTTAGTACCTGTCAGTAGGTGATGGGTTCAGAATTGATTTTTCATTTCATCTGTATTTACTGTCTACATTTTCCATGGGCAGACAGGTATCGGAGGGTGGAAAACCAAGATAAAAACTCTACCAGTTAACCACCAAATATTTTTGTTCAATTGTGAGGGAAGAGCCTTAAAGAAGACAAACACACAGCCCCTACTCCCAACTTGTCATCTGGCCTCCCAGCACTTGGGATTTACAAGTGCAACGTGAGGAAGGAGTGCTTATGCGCTGACAGGAAGCCAAGCAAGTGACTGTCTTTTGAGTCTGTTATTATAGGGGATAAGGACATCCCCTCTGAGCCTGCAGGATGACAGGAATAAGAAAGAACATTTTCCAGAAGGAAACTTCTTGTTTTTATTCCCATGTATTCCTCCATGGGATTGTCTCTATTTCTTACTATGCCAGACCTTGGCAGACATGATATTGGAGGTGGTGGGACCAACCACGAGCAAAGGGGTCCAAATTCTCATCTTTTGTCTGGGAGACCTGACATACTGTCCTGAAAATGCACTGGGCAATGGAAAAACACAAACTCAAAAAATAAAATGTAACGCCTAAAACAGAGGGACACCACAGAGAACTATCTATCTACACATGCTTAAGTTACTTTTACAGAATGAAAAAAAAAATGATCCTCTGATTTATATGTACAAAATCTGAATGCTTTAAAATGGGATATCATGGTGAAAGTAGAATTTAAGATTAAAATTGGTAAAATACTATATTTGGAGTAAATGTTTGCATCACAGAACAATAGAATTGACTGACAGAACAATAAGTTGTATGCTTAGAAATCAATAAACGTCAAGGTTAGAGTTGATGAGGGTACGAAAAGTAAAGCTAAAGCATTAAGAGAAATTTAAATAACTCAAGTGTGTGAGAATAAAAACTGTGCTTTAATAAACTAGGGTTAAGTTTACATGCATTCTAAAAAGGCCTCCCCTGAGACCTTAGCAATTTTTATAATTATAGTATGAAAGCTAAATGTTTTAGTTGAGTGAAAAAATGAGTTGCGTTATCCAGCTGCATGTCTGCTCCACTAGTGAGGGGCAGTAAGAGAGGGGCCGATAAAAGTACAAATCAGCAAAAGTGGTGTTACCTTTCAGGCTGGGAAGCTACTGGTGTCTGGTTGGATGTTTACCTCTATGATGATCTATCTATAGTAGCAACAGAAAAGGGCAGATTGACAGCTTCCCTTCACCACTCCTGTCCTGGGAGAGTATCATGTGAAAGGAACACATCTCAAATCAGGACCTGAACAACACTTGGGGGATGAGATTGTTTCATTTCACTATCTTTGAAATTGTCACCAGAAATCCAAACATATGATACTGGAGACTTTTTTTAAGCTGAAGAATTGATTCCTGGATGTTGGCTAGCTCTTCCTTGATGGGGCTTGAGGTCACTAGCCAATGCAATGTAAGAGTGTGATTGATGGCAATGGTATCATATATTATAATAATAAAAGATGTTACTGATACCATAAGAGCTATTTTTATCTTGTTCTTCCCTTATTTTTCATCTGTATCAGTGTGGTTTATGTAAGCCTGACACATTTGTGTATGTGAAACAGATGCAGGGTAAAGTACAGTTGTGTCTATTCGAACCATATTTTTTTAATCATAGACATGATTTATGGAAATGTTCTTTGCGTATGAGGTTTTTCTTTCTCTCTCAAACAAAATACAGTAATTATAAATCTAACATTCAATTTTTCTAGTACTTAGCTAGAAGAAGTAAAAAGAAAAATTTTAAGTTGCTTCGCCTAATCTGTCTTCATTAGGTGTTGTAAGAAAAACAGTATGTGGCTTTTCTGCAGATGAAAATTAGGCTTTTAGAAAAGAACTTCCTACTCAAATGCATGATATGGAAATGGCCCTTTCAACCACACAGAGCCACATCCTCTGCAATTCTCTCCTTCTGAGGTCCCGGCTGCTGCTTCCTCTGCAGTCTCATTGTGAATGGCACAAACAAATGTAGCGTCTTTATCAACCTCCGTCCCCAGTGGAGGAACTATCAAAGTGAGTTTCTATCAGAGAGATTATTGAGTCCAAGTGCTCTTACAACAGCAAATGGCCCATTATTCATCAGATTTCTTAGACCGCCCACCTAGGAGTTTTCTGCATCACCCTCAAATCCACTCTACGACCCTGTGCTGCATGCAGTTTATCTCCTCAATATTTTCAAAATCTATCTACTTCTCTATACTGTACACCTTGGACCAAACATCACCATTTCCCTCCTGGGCACAGAATAGCCCTCACCTAACCTCCTGAAATCCATTCTCACTCTCCTTTCGCCTTTTCTTCTGCAGCCAGTAGGGTATGAAGGGGCAAGTAGAAGAAGCAATTGCCAGACCCTGGCAAGACCAGTGGTTGTAGGAAAGGGCTACCTGCCAGGTATTGTGGCCTTCTGTAGAATGAATAAATGGAGAATGAATGAATAACTCCATTTCTCTCTCTTCTGTTTCCATAACCTCCTAGTACTTCCCATTGATAGAACCCAACTCAAATGTAGACAGCAAGAGGACCTATGGGATGAACTGTGTGGAGGTCACTTCCTGGGGTGCAGAGAATGGTGGAGAAGGGCAGAGGCAGCATCTGGAGGAACACAGAGAATATTCCACACAGCTCCTCTGCTTATCACCCTTCCGGCGGCACCCCATTGCGCTTGGGCTTGATGCCTTCTGCCCTGTCTCAAATAGTGAGAAGTCAGTGTTAGAAAAAAAATGGGAAAAAAATATGTAGTTTTCTTACTTTTCCTAGCTATAGTCAGAAGTTGATGCCAAGACCTACTTTTATGAGATTTTCTGTGCCCGGGACATTGTTCAAGTGGATGCTGTTAAGTTAATGTTAAAGAGCTTGCACATGGTCTCTGCAATCCTGTTTGTGTCGATACTTTCAACTTCCCCACATCTCCTTCATTATGGCCTATGAAAAATACAAATGCCACACACATCCCATCCAAATGGTCCTGATTCTGAGTTCCTTTCAATCAACAGAGCTGGCCTGTCACTGGATTTATGCAAAGGTGAATCAGTCTGTTCACCCAAACTTGGTCAAGAGTTGATGTTTGCAACACTAGTTCTAAATTAATTTACCATGCAAAAGTGGACATCACTTTAAAATCACATGTTTAAAGAAAACAACTATCTCTATTTCTGTTTTCTTTGTCCTTTTTCTCCTTCTGTTTTCCTTTCCAGCTCTCTCTTCTTGCTCCTATCCTCCCTTCTTTCTTTTTTGCTTTTCATATTTTCTCCCCTTTTCTAGATTTTTTCATCTTTTACTAAAAATAATATCTTACATTCCTTTTTAAAAAGTACAACAAAAGTTACGCATAGTTCTAGCCCTTGCAATGAACTACTATTAATACATAGCATATCTGCTTCTAGTATTTTGCTCCTGTCTACTTTTCTAGAAAGAATATCTAGCCTACGAAGTAGTCTTGTAAGAGTTTTTCTGTGCCAAACTGATGACAATTGCCAGGAAGCAAAATCTCAACAGATCGAGAAAATGCTCTGGAGAATGGCAGTTTTACAACTTATTTTATACATCAGAATCAGAGGAGCGTTTAGGAGAGGGTACATAAAATTCATTGGTGATAGAGTAGGGAGGTGAGAGAAAGAAAAGTGGGGAAATTTCTGGGATTGGATAAAAAGTAAAATGAAGGGATATATCCTTCTACATTGGTGAGTACAGGATAGTTAACAATGAACTTTGACAGCACATAGAGATGGCATTTGGGGACAAGATAACAGTGAGGGGTTCCGTGGTCTCATGCTCTGGTGGGAGGTTGTACCCTAGAGGATCTGGAAAAAAATTACTCTGATATTCCAAAGGTTTGTTATCTTAAATGCAAAAAAAGCAACAGACAGGCTCACTTAAGGTTAAGATTGGCCTTTGTCAGGGTCCCAGTTCGATTCCCAGTCAGGGCACATGCCTGGGTTGCGGGCCAGGTCCCCAGTGAAGGCCATGTGAGAGGCAACCACACATTGATGTTTCTCTCCCTCTCTGTCTCTCTCCCTCCCCCTCTCTCTAAAAAATAAAGTAAAAAATCTTAAAAAAAAAAAAAGATTGGCCTTTGTCTAGGAAGCTACAGGCCTAGGATGTGAGTACCACCATGACTTACTTTTAGTTAGGAGTTTTTATGTTCAGATGATCGCATGTGGTTACTTTGTGTCTGAGTTTGTAAAACTTCCATGCAGTCCTCCCCTGAGCTTGTCGAGTTTGGAATGCAGCCCTTTTTCATCCATACCACCACAGGATATTATAAGAAATCTGATGCGGACCCCGGCTCATGGGGTCCGCACTGTTGTGGCTGAGACGAGACATATTCACACGGACTACCGAATCCTGTGGAGGAAAAGGCACGGCCACTCTCTCAAGGGGACAGTGCCCTGACCCTTACCTTGACAGGCTTTTATTGCTTTTCTGGGCACATTACATTGAGGATGATCCTCATTTACTATGCACAGGTTTGCTTTAGGTGGTTACCTTTTACAGAAAACAAAGGAGAAGATCTTGCTAATTACATCAAAAAGGAAGGATATTTGCAAATGTAAAGGGGAAAGTGGTTAAACTGGTTACACTGGTCCTTAGAAGGTTTAGCATAGATTTTAGGAAGTTGCTTTAAAGATACGCCAGTAAAGTTTGCTGCCTCAATTCAGGGTGAGGGAGTTTTAGCAAAAAGCAAGCCTCAAATGGCCTAGGTACAATGCAGGCCTGATTTCCCATGAGAGAACCTATCCGTGGGCGTGGGTCTATGTACCGGACCTCCCTTTCCACTGGCCTTTCCGAGTGGGAGCAGGGCCCACACCACACAGAATGGTCTCCTATAGAAAACCCTTTTTGTCTGGTGTAGCAAAGAACCCACTATTCTTTAATGCCTGTTGTCTTGGGGCCAGTGCTTTTTAAGATTATATAACATTAAAAAAAAGAAAAAACCTTATTAGGCCATCTATGTGGGATAGGTAAGTGAGAATGGGTTTTTCAACCTTTGACCTCCTCATTGGAGGGTATAAAAGGGTTAGAATTGAAAAGCTACATTGAAAAGAAGAGAGGTGGAAATAAGGAGGAAAGTCCTTTGGAGAGTTGTGAGCCGACTGTGATTGTCACCTTATCCTCAGTTGCCATCCCGTGTAGATGGGTGGTGCTTCTGCTTAACCCCATGGCCCACGAAGGAATTTTCAAGCTCACCCCCAACAAGGGTTTGCATAGATTACCTGGTGACTTTTGGGACATGGAGACCTGGACGAAATATGGCTGTGGTAGACTCTGCTCTGAGCACAGCCCGAACTCCCAGAATTGGTTTCCTTTGGACCAGAGGTAGGTCATAGAGAAAGGACTCCAATCCACCAGAGATGTTGGGGCTTCACCGAGGAAAGAAGGAAAAATGTGAAGAAGCCCTGGCCTTCATGAAAGAACTGGAGAGGAGAGATCTTCAGTGGTGGAGATAACACCAAAGAAATTCACCCTCCCACCACGAAAGGGCTGGCTTTGAACATCTGCCACGGCCAGATAAAACCAATGTCAGGTTAAATTTGTGTTAATCCAGAAGGACCTTTCCTGCTTTTTATCTCTTCTTACTGCCACCAAGGCCTGGAAGAGTCAGAAATCCAGTGACTGGGAGCAGGAAGATATGAGCAAGATAGGAAATAAAGAAAGATCAGCACGCACCTTGCCCTGTTAGTGATTCCAACCTGAGGCAGCCTGAGCTGAGGGAGCTGAAATTCTGACTTTAAGTGGAATTTTGACAATTATATGGCATTGTACATTACTTATCAAAATGGCACAA
The DNA here is from genome assembly GCA_004026765.1 of Micronycteris hirsuta. NCBI lineage: Eukaryota > Metazoa > Chordata > Mammalia > Chiroptera > Phyllostomidae > Micronycteris > Micronycteris hirsuta. The sequence continues at coordinate 88,032 of PVJI01003836.1, read as the reverse complement.
TTTTTGAAACTGTAAGTGACAAAGAATATTTTGCAGCCTCAGGTAGACCATAAAATATATGAAACTATCTCTAGAATTTTTCCAAGAGATGGGAAAGAATTGGTCCCACAAAGTGGGTTTGAATTGGCAAATGGGGGAAAGAATATACTTATGTGTTGGCATCTAATTGAGCTGCAACTCTTCATGAATAAACTGATTTGTATATACAAGGGGAGAGCCCCTAAAAATGGAATTATCTTCTGGAGTGTGGGCCCCTTGTAGTACAGGCTTCCCCCGCTAGGTGAGTGTTCTAGCAACACATCGATATCAGTGTACCCGCTGGCATTGTTGTGAGAGGCTGCGTTTTGCTTCAGTGAATTTATTGGAAGACTCAATGCATCTGCCCATTTCATGATGGGTGATTTATGAGTGCGCCTGCCCACAACATGCTGACCAAACTGCATCCAGCAGTTTTTGACCAAAAAATGGCATGACCCCCATGCCCTGCCCTCCCTATTCACTTGCTCTTGCCGCGAGCCACTTTCTTTTTGTTTCCGTGCATGAAAAAAGTCCTCAAAGGGAAATATTTGTTGATGTGGAAGAGGAGAAACAAAAGAATGGCAGAAGCACTAAAAGACATCAAAATTGGTGAATTCAAACACTGTTTTGAGCAGTGGAAAAAAGTCTCAATAGGTGGATTGTATCAAATAGAGAGTATTTTGAAGATGACTGAGGTTTAAAGATATAAGAATAAATACACAATTTTTTATAAATAAATTACGTTTATTTTGGGTCTTCCCTATTATATGACGTTTTTGTCTTTAAAAATACAGAAATTAAAAAAATACCAAAATTATAATTCGCCACCCCCAAACAACATTAAAGCATTGTTCTTAAGCCAAAGCCCCCTTCAATTCCTGCCACCATCTTCAGTCCTGTCCCTACCACACACACCTATGCTGTGAAATTACACCTTAGATTCCTTTAGGGTATTTGACTATGTAAAGGTTTTTTATTGTTCGTTTGTTTGTTTTTTGCCTTTTCTCCTGTCTCTTGTCATTTCATCCTTATGGTAATTCCTGGTAGTTATTAGGAGCAAAGTGGAGTGTGAACCCCATTTTACAGAGGGTAAGGCTGAGGCTAATGGGTATTATAGATGGGTCCATGTGCTCGCATCCGCTTAGTGGCATCAAGTGCTCTCATCTTAGGCTGCAGTGCAATCTTGAGAATGGATTTTTTTAAGTGGCCCATGTACCAAGGACATCAAGGTTTGTCTTCTCCTCTGTTCTCCTCTCCTCCCTATAGTTATCTTCTAGAGAGGAATCTTTGTTTGTGCCTGGTATGCCGACCCTCTCTGCTGCCCCTGCATGCCTTTCCTGTTAATGGAAGGGCTGGCATCCCTGAGCCTTAGTCATGGCCAATTCATCTTAGTGGACTGGGTCAGCCAAGCCAACATTTACTCAGGCCCAAAGCCATTGGGCAGAGTCTTTTACAACATCAACAATAACAGCCAATGAGGAAGCTTGTTTAGTTCAAGTTCATTGCCTTTTGGCATTGGTGCTCAAGGACTTTGGGATGGGTCCATGGCATTCCTTTTTAAGGTACAATGACCACCTCTTGGACAGCTTGGGAGTCCTAGAATTCAAATGAGTCCACTTGGTGTCATTTCATTTGGCACTTAAGCCTGGAAGCCACCCCTGAGTTTTTTCTCTCAGGATTTGGAATCTTCACTTTGTAGCTCAGAGTGGGAAATTCCTCATTAAACAGCCAACTCCACATGGCTCTTTAAAGGAGAGAGGCTGTAAAATGCACACTGGGAGTATTCAGGGGAAATTTGTTTTACCTTCCTTCCTTGCCTTTTAAATTCAACTCAAAATTTTAACCAGCTGAAGAAAAATAGAAGCCATAGTTCGAGTCACCACAAAACATTTCATCTAAACCAAATGTATCACCTGGGACTTTCTAGTGGGAAATCAGGACAGGGGTCACCCCCGCTCCAGTGTACCAACCAGGACACCCTTTGGCTTCATTTGCTTCTTCCATGCACTCAATTTATTTATAAATACCCAATATGTGAATTTCCCCTTCACTGATAACCAAGCTATTTAATTGATGGATTTGTGATGGATTTGTGGTTCGGGTACCCTGGGGATGTCAGAATGCTATTGTTTTTACCAGCAAAGTTTTAGAGTCAGACCTGAGTCTGAATTCTGAATTTACCATATTCTACAAGTGAGACTTTGGCCAGATATTATTTTTTCAGGATAGGCAACTGAGAGTATGGTGAAGACAAGGGACTCCAGAAACAGAACAGCTGAATTATAATCTCAGTTCCCCCACATATTAAATGAGTGATTTAAGCAAACTACTTAAATTCTCTGTGATACAGTTTTCCTGTTTGTACAATAGGATAAAATAGCACTTAACTTCAGCAAAGTTGCAGTATACAAAAACCGACACCCAATAATCAGTTTCATTTTTATACATTAACAATAAACAATCTAAAAACTGAGAAAACAATCTATTTATAATATGCATAGAAATACTCAAGAACAAACTTAATCAAAGAAGCCAAAGACATACATACTAAAAACTACAAAATGCTGCTGAAGGAAATGAAAGAAAACACAAATTACCAGAAAGATATACTCTGTCATAGATTAGAGAACTTAATATTTTTATGTGTTAATTCTGCCCAAAATGATCCAGAGATTCAATGTAATCCCTATCAAAATCCCAATGATAATTTTTTTTTGCAAAAAATAGAAAAATCCATTCTAAAATTTATATGGTATCTCAAGAAATCCCCAAATAGCCAAAACAGTCTTGAAGAACAAAGTTGAAGTTCTCACACTTCCTGATTCCAAAACTTACTACAAAGCTATAGTAATTAACACAGTGTGTTACTGGTTAAATATAGACATAGAGAGCAATTTAATAATAGAATAGAGATCCCCAAAATAAATCCTTGCATATACGGTCAAGTGATTTTCAACAAAGTTCCCAAGATCATTCAATGGGGAAAGGACAATTAAAAAAAAATGTTGTGAAGACTGGATATTTACATGCAAGAGTGTGCAGTTAGACCCTTACCTTACACTATATACAAAAATTGATCAAAATGGATCAAAGACCCAAATGTGGAATCTAAAACTATAAAACGCTCAGAAGAAAACATAGAAGAAACACTTCATGACATTGAATTTGACAATAATTTCTTGGATCTGACACCAAAAACATGAGCAACAGCCATAATAAAAATAGATAAATTCACAATAGCTAAAGGTGAAAATAAACAACTGTTCATCAACAGATGAATAGATAAATGTGTACATACATATGATGAAATAGTATTCATTGTTAAAAAGGAATGAAATTGTGATATATGCTACAAAATGAATGAACTCTGAAGACATTGTACCAAGTAAAAAAAAAAAAAAGCCAGACACAAAAGGCAAGTACTGTATGGTTACAGTTACATGGAGTACCCAGAGTGCTCAGATCTATAGGGACAGAAAGCAGAATCGTACGTGGGCTGGGGTTGCGGGCCTGCAGGGCATTATTGTTTAACGAGTGCAGAATTCCAATTTGGGAAGATGGAAATAGTTCTGGAGATAGATGGTAGTAATCTTTGCTCATCAATGTGAATGTACGTAATGACACTGAACTGTATACTTAAAAGGGTTAAAATGGTATATTTATGTGTATTTTCTACAGTAAAAGAAATAGCACTTACATGTAGTGTTATTATGAGGATTAAGTTAATAGATTCAAAGCAGGTCTAAAGCAAACTTCTCCTATAAAGAGCCAGAGATCAAATATTGCAGATTTTGTGGGATATGTGGTCTCTGTTACCACTATTAGATTCTCCTATAAGCAGGAAAGCAGTCATAGGCAATATTTAAAAAATGTGTATGGCTGTGTTCTAGTAAAACTTTATTTATTAAAGCAGGTGATGGACTAGATCTGGTTCATGGGTAGTAGTTTTCTTACCCCTGATTTAAAGGACTTAGAAGAGTTCCTGTCTGAGAATCAATGCTATTTAAATATTACATATTACTACTATACAGGCTTGCTGTAATTAAATAAAATAATGCATAAAACTCACTGGCACAGAGTCTGTGCTATTTAATTTATGGCTTTTAAATCAAGATATACTGGGGATATTTTGTGCCAGGTTTGAAACTTAGATGCCAATTAGCACCCAGATATGGTCTAACAAAAGTAATTAGGCAGAGCACAAGTGTTCTGAATAAAGTGTGCACTTTCCTTAGATAGAGTAGATGCTCCACAGCTTTGATGTATCGGGTTTGAACCTGTGATGCTCTTCACATTGACTGCTGCTCCACCTCCTCTATTAGTGATACACTGGACCCTTCACTGGCTGCTGATGGACTCAATGCTTTACGAGTATAGTGGTTCTCATGTGATCCTTAGACCACCAGCTTCAGTATCTTTGGGAAATTTGTTAGAAATTCATATTTTCAGCACCTCTAACCCATAACTACAATGAATTAAGAACTCCACATGTAGGGCCAGCATGTCAGAACATCCCTCTCGCTCCCCAGGTAATCCTGATTCTGCCAAAGTTTAAGCCTCACTGTTCTGTATAATAGAGTGATGGTCATGCCTCTGGCTTTGATTGGGTTGATGTTTACGACTTGAGGGGACAAGCTGCGTATTACCACTCGCCTTGGCACTTCGCCCCCATCCTGCCCAGCACAAGGCTCGATTAACAGGACATGTTAGAAACTTGTCAAAGGGTGAATACATCAAAGTAAAGTGTGCTTTATCCAAATCTTCAGTGTTGTTGCATCATTGACATCTGTATAAGCAACAGAAATAGTTTCTGTGGTCCCACGGGCATTCTTATGGCAAAAGGCAGCCATTGAAAGGGTGCTCAGTGAACATGGAAAGGTGATCAGCAAGGTGGAGTCTCTCGAAGGAGGGACACAGGCAGGCGCTGAAGCAAACTTTCGAGCTCACATTCAAGTCCTAAAATAAACTTGACCATGTTGTGAATGAGGCCAAAGGCTTCAAGACCCTCACACACTGCTCATCTTGCCAGCATCTGGGGAGAACATCTTGCTCTCTTTGTTCTCTTTCTCTCTGAACTTGGTTTGGTGATGGTGTTGGCAGGGTCTTCCCTTTAGGAGAATGTTAGTATGGAGAATTCTCCAGTTGGCTACAGTTCTTGATGTGTGTCAAACACACCAAGAGACATTTCCCTTCTCTGCCATCTAGGACCACTCCGGGCCATACGCACATAGTTTCTGCATGACCACAACCCTCCCCAACAGCAGATGACCCCTCCAGTCGTCTGCAGCACAGGCTTTTTGGATCCAGTGCATGGGCATGTCCCTCAGAGGGCAGAGGAGCCTGGAAACATCTGCTAAAATTAATGACACCCCATCTTGATGGGGCTGGAGTTGGGGCCCCCAGGCAGCCACAGAGTCCACGGCCTCCCAGGTAAACTGTGAGAGCATGGAGGTACGAGCACATCAGGCCATGCTGACAGGACAGAATGTCAGCCTGCCCAGGCGTCTGCAACTCAACCCAGGCTTTGTGATTAGAGGCAGCTTCCTGGCCAGCCTGCGGTAAACATCAGATCTTTGCTCCACTCCAGGATCAAAAACAAGTCGTGAGGAGCAGTGCCTTTCCACTGGAGTCATCTTCTGTCTCATCCAAAACACTTTGCGTTCGGAAAAAGAAAACATACACTTCGAAGACCTTCTCCTGACCCCCATCAAGATCCAAAAAGCAGAGAGAGGAAAGAAAGGGGACTATTTGGACACTGACATTGGAATAGATTTCCCTTTAGGAGAGCTAAAAATTGCTGAGGGCAAACAGCAGATACAGACACATTTACACACACGTCACACAGTGATAAAATCAAGGAATGTCACTTATTTCTCCTCATGCTGTTTCTTAAACTTTGGGCTCACGTGGGTTCCTGACAAGTCTTCCAAATATCTCTGTATTGAAATTCAGTTGTGTTTGGTTTTGTTTTCATATATTATTATTGATAGTTTTTGTTTTTCTCCATTATTATCAATGTTTTGGAGGAATTAATAATGATGTTTCCCTTTAAAAGAAAATTACAAAGGAGGTATTGATTTTTTAGGACCCAGCTGATGCAGTCTCCATTTCACTTTGGAGAACCTGGAAGTCAGCAACAGGAGTTAGAGAGAGATATGTCAAGTTCAAAGAAAATTGGATCCAAACAGAATTAGCCCCACATTTTTCACACATGGGCAAGAAGGGGGTGCTCGCCACTCCATGTTGCTCGGTGCCAGCCGCTGTTCCACTAAGGCAAGCAAGATGGGGGCGATGGCAGTGGCAGCGGGAAGCAACATGGCTCAAAATGAAGTTCACTAATGGAGCTAATGCTAGTCTGAAAGGACTAAGGGGTCCTCTGTGCTGCATTCGAGGAACTCCCGATTGCCTAAATCTCCCTGTCTCTTGCTGGTTTGTGCTCTCAAGTGGGGAGCATGGTGTCTTTCATTTTTCTACTGGAAAGTAATAAATAGGACAAAGTTTAACTACAAATGGGACAGCATGACTAAGAGCAATTAATGCATATTTGACTAATAGAGTATCTTCTCCCCAGTGACTCTGACTAATGAAGAACAAACACAGACCTGAAGGCAAAAGGAAGGGCATCCAAGTGTTCAGGATTTTATCATTACATCTCAGACATTACTGATTGATTTATCACAATCTCTGGTACTGGTATTAAATGCTCATCTCTGTGCTGAGTGTTCTGAGGAATTCAGACTCAAATACACTGTAGTCACTGTTCTCTGCTGGTCTTCTTGGAAAAACACTTTCACAAGTAACTCGCATAACGTCTGGACTCTCGGAAGCATGGAGGGTGTGCACACAAAGCACAGGAGGACGTGTAGGACTTGGGCCTCATGATGAGGAAAAGGCCCTGCAGGTAGAGGGCCCAGCTCAAGCAAAGGTTTGGAGGTGGGAGTGGACAGGAGGTGCTCGGTGAGGAGAGATGAGTCCAGTGTGGTTGGAGGGAAGGATGTTAGGAGGCATGCAGTGGGGCAAACATAATAAATTGGGGAGGTAAGATTTTATAGCCTTTGAAATGGGGAGTGTTAGAAGGTTCCTGAGCATTAGAATGATAAGATCAGATCTGAGTTTTGGGAGAAAACCAGTGTAAAATGTGAAGGGTAAACCGAGAGCGGGAGGGGCTGGCAATGGGCTGGGTTTGGAGTGCCTGGATTATTTTAAACAAAAGTTTACAGAACAGCATTGGAGGCAGTAGTGGATTGCATAGCTGATGTGGGGGTCGTCGAGGGGCAGGAGTTTTGGGTGGTGGTGGGGAACCAGGGACTGAGGGCCTTGCCACAGTTGAGAGCCTCTCATTGTCCGTATCAGCCTGTGACTGGGAGGAACAGCTCCTGAGGGCATCTGGAGCCCTACCAGGCCTTCCCCAGTCCTCCCCCCGGAGGACGTGGGTGGCTGAGACATCTGAGGAATGAGGCAGGATTGCACAACTGGATTTTTCATTTGGTACCTTCTGTGGGAGGGCGGTGCTGAAAACTTCGAAGGTCTAGCTTCTAACTGCATCGAGGAGGAGGTTTCTGAGCTGTTCTGGTTCATCCTTGGAGCCCTGGCCCTTCCTCAAGGAGAACAGATGGCCCTGGGGGCTGTGTCCAAACCAAGGGGATTTTGATTAGTAATTGGAGAAGCTCCCCGTTCATTGCATCACTGAACACTTCCTATATTGCTTGAACCTTCATAAATATAATTACCTTTAATCTAAACCTTTAACATTTTACACCAATTTATTTATTTATTTATTTATTTTTAAAAAGATTTTATTTATTTTTAGACAGACAGGAAGGGAGGGAGAAAGAGAGGGAGAGAAACATCAATGTGTGGTTGCCTCTTGCGCGCCCCTCACTGGGAAACCCGGCCCACCATCCAGGCATGTGCCCTGACTGGGAATTGAACACACGACCCTTTGCTCCTGAGGCCCGTGCTCAATCCACTGAGCTACACCAGCTGGGGCTACACCAATTTATTGATGCTGAAACTGGGGCTCAGAGAGTCTTTGAAACTTCTTTTTTACTGATTTTACTTCCTAGTTTTAGAAAAAAAATAATTTATTAGTATTCTATTCTATTAATGTTTGCCATTCTGTTTGCCTCTCTTTGTAAATGAGCTTTTTTTTTTTTTCTTGCTCTGACAGCTTTTAGGGCATTCTCTTTATCTTAGCGTGAACTCTTTTCTTCACTCATTGTTTTGGGCATTTGGTGGACACTTTCAGTCTGGAAACTCATGTCATTCAATTCCGCTGACCTCTTGTTTACCTTAGATACCTTATTCTCATGGTCCTGCAGGTTTACAGCTCCCTCTAGCCTTGATTGCCATTTTGGGAGGGTTTAATTGGCAGGGAGGATGTGGACAGAAATGTATGTGTGCTCAGGCCCTCGTGTTTAACAGGAATTCCTTTCAGCTATTTTCAGTATTATTGTAAAACTCCAGCAGAAAATGTTGGTTGTCTAAACTAATGTTAAACAAGATCATTAGAAAAATAGACTAATTAGAAAACATCATCCTAGAATACAAATGCCTAGAATAACACCTGGAAACTGGTAAATGATGAATTAACATTTCGGAATATATATTATACAAACTCAATGCTGCTGTTTCACTGCTCTAATGATATTTCTCTTTCTCTCTGTGTGTGTGTGTGTGTGTGTGTGTGTGTGTGTGTGTGTGTCAGTGAGTATGGTAAGAAAACATGGATCTACAATACAAGAAAATCTGGGTTCCGATCTTGTCCCTACCGTAAATGAAACAGGTCCTATGACCTCCCTAAGGCTCAACATTCTCCTCTGAGAGTGAGAATAATACCACTTGCACAATTGCTGTGAAGATTAGACCTGATAATAATGAGAATTTTAATACTAATTAATACTACTAGTTCTCCCATAGTGTCAAGTGCTTCACATGCATTTTGTAAATTATTTCATACAGCAGCCTTCTCACAGTTCAGGGAAAGAGGCTTAGAGAGGCGAGATTACTTGCCTGAAGTCACCTACTACAGAGGCAGGCAAGTTTCACATCCAACTCTAGAGCATTTAGCGCAGAGGTAACTGTTATCATTATGTTCAACAAAATTGGAAAATGATTCCTTTATTTATTAACAATATAGGGTTTGTTTTTTTAGGTAGACAAAGCCTACAAAAACAAAGAACAAATAGAGAAGGGTTAATTAAAAAGATCCATTGGAGGTAAAAAGTGAAGTGGCCTCTTGAAGAGGTTATGCGTACATGTCTTCTAGCAAATAACATTCTGTGATTCAGAGATCCTTCCAGCCCCTAGCAGTTTCCAAACTGTGTAGAAACCCAACTCAAACTGGTTCAGGCCCAAAAGAAGAATTTATTGGCTCATATAACTTCAAAGGACAGGAGTCTCTAACATTAGGACTTCAGGCATAGCTGTATCCAGGTGCTCCAAAGTTGTCTTTAGGACTTGGACTTTATCTCAGCTCCATTTTGTTTCATATTGATTTTATTCTCAGGTAAGAAGGGTGCCCACAGCTTTGGGCTTACATCACCTCTTCTCACAACTCTTGTAGAAACAATGCCTCTTTTCAACAATTCTCACAAAATTTTGGAGTTGAGCCTCTCATTGACTCTGATGATCTCTCACTCCTAGACCCCCCAGTTGGAAGTATGTCCACATTAAATCCCATAAAATTGAAAGAGAAAACAAGGTGTTTTCTCTAAAAACAGTCAAAGTGCTAAATCTAGCAGATGGGAAAATGGATGCTAAACAGTAAAAAACGAAAGATGTTCCTACGCCCATCTCTGGGGAATCCCTCAGAGGGCTCTCAGAGGTGGGGATGGGGGTGGATTGAAGAGGATGGATGGGATTCAGTGGGACCCAGGCTCCCTAGTTAAGAACAAATGGCTCGCACAACTCCAGAAGGACACTATTCATTTTGTAGAGGGTTTGTGAATTTGTCCAAGCCCCATTTCAACTAAAGCAAGTCAGTCCTTACTAGTTTTATGTGGGCCACCATGGGAGGTTTTAGTTAAATAAAGGCTGTAAAACACTGTATTAACCTAAAGGGATTTAATAGTTGGGAGGCAAAAATCCTGGGAAGTTGGCAGTGTGAGATCTGTGAGTAATAGAAGGGAACATTCATTTTACATTCTAAGTAGCAGACAGAGGGCTTATAAAAGAAAAAATAGCGGAGCTGAGAAAGGGAGAAGACTGGCGGTGGAAACAGAGATAAGGAAGAGAGCTGGTGTGGACTGTCCTGGGGTACTAATTCTGGGTGTCACCAGCTGGCTCAGGTGGGAGTCCCTGCCTAGGTGTGAACTTCCTGGATAACTATGCTGACAATCCAGGGTCAGCAATGTAAGCATCAAATTAGGAGAGGCCTGTTTGAGAACCACAGAGGAGTTATATATCCCCTCATCATCTCAGGAAAAATAAAGATGAATAAAAGGATCTTGCAAGAGAAACTTCAGTATGGTTTGAAGCCACCAGAAAGAATCGGAAATGTATTGTGTCCTATCTTGCCTTTTTCCTGCCCCTTAGCTCTGGAGTATCTGCTGTGTTCCTGGCTCTGTGCTTGGCACTAACTAAAGGGGAAGATATGAAATCTGCACGTATGTTTCAACAGTTGTGATAGAGGCATCCTCCCCAGAACTTGCTCTTGGTCCAGCAGTATGCCAGTAAATGTTTAACAACCAACTCTCTTGAGGGGTGTGTGTGGGGGGTGGGGGCAGGGTCCTGATTTGTAGCATTTGCTAATTTCTGTAGTGTAAATATTCCCACCATGACTGGTTTTTCAGGCTACCAACATGAAGTCATTGAACACGGGGCTGGGAAGAGATGCTCAGTAGCATATCATTAAATGTATTTTCACTGTACAGATTGTAAAGGTATAAATAATCTCAAGAGTGTAGATAGTAGCAAGAGGTAATAATTGGGAAGGGATGGATCTTGAGTACATATTATCTTTGTTTTTAATGTAAGTTAAGTATAAATGTATATAATTTAATTTTTAATAACAACTGCATTTAGCAATTGGTTTCACAGGATTCCAGAAACGTTAACATTTGGTTCTTGGTGAGTCATTGTGGCCCAGTTTTAGCACAAGACTGATTTGTTCTATTTATTGTCACAGGGTCAGGCTATTTCTCTCTCTTTTTTGAGAAGCTTCACTCCAGGGCAAATACATTGCCTGGACTTGTTATTGGTCAGTTTCTTGGATGTGTTTTCTGTAACTGAGGCAGGAGGCCTGGCTGCTCATCTGTATCTGCATAGGGTAGTCCAGAAAGGCAGAGGAAACATTTGATGAGTGAGTGAGTGTGTGAGTGAGTGAGTGAACATGTACCGGACAGAAGGTGGTTGTGGAGACTACAGAGATGAATCCTAGGTCCCCTGCTCCACATTTTCAATGATTATGATGCCTCCTATTTCTGGCACCATGACACATGTGGTCATCTGTTTAATGGCTGTTTATATGGCTGGGCCATCCTTCCAGTAGGACAGGACTGCATCTGGCTTTTCACTGTTGCAATCATAATACCTGGCACATAGTAAGTCTTCGATCATTACTTGCTGATCTTGACTGACTTTACAAAGTTGATAATGTTTTTTAAAATCATATAAAAATACATAAATGTGTATCAGTAAGCATTCTATAATATTCTAACACTACAGATAAGGCTAAATGCCATCTGACCAACCCTTTATCCCAAATACTCCCCTTCTGGCAAAGTGACCACAGCAACCACTATGGTATATCTCTTTTTAACTTTTTGTTTGTTTTCATTTACTTACAAACATGTCTGTGCAAATATATGGTACTGTTCTGAGACTTGTAATCCCCACCTAGTTTCCTCCAGCAGCTACATCTTATATAACTCTGCTACAACATCAACTTCAGGAAATGGCAGCAGTAGAAAGCAGGCATATGGCTCTATGCCATTTCACCACCTGTTGGTTTGTGTAACCACCATCACGATCAAGACAGAAAATTATTCCATATATAACTTAATTATTCTATCTCCTACCCCTTTGTTGGCACACCTCTGTCCCTCCACTGTTCCTTCACCCCCGGCAACCACTAGTCTTTTCTCTATCTCTATAATGCTGTCGTTTGGGGAATGTTGTATAAATAGAATCATACAGTATTCAACTATTTGAGACTGTATCTCACTCAGTATAGTACCTTTGAAATAGAAGAAAATCCCTTAACATAAATGGCATGGTGTTGCAATATGCTTCTTAACTGGGCTATGTGTCATAGGCCTTTCGTTTTCAAGACATTCAGATGTGTCTGACTCATTCTAATAGTCATATGATATTCTGTAGAATAGTTTCACATACTTACATAATTTCCTTATTGATTGTTGGCTGTGAGCTCCTTTCCCTCCTCTCAGGAGGCCACGACCTGGAAAGCAGAAGGAATAATATTGGGGAGAGGTTACCCCCAAAAGTCACTCCACAGGAGAGTCTCAAATCTTTAAGAAAGGCACATGAACAAGTTCTCATGGTTCTCAAATCTCTTCTGCTTAACTCCTTTGCTAGGAGGTAACTTGTCTTCCCACCACGCAGAAACATGAATGACCAGAGGCTGGGGGAAGGGGGAGAAAAATGAATGTCTTTCCAATTGTTCACTGTTGTCAGTGGGTAAATCCCATGGCAGTGATTTTTACTCCCAGTGCTTCTAAAAGATCCCTAAACACATAAACATGTCGAGGGACATAGAAGCAGGTGGCAGAATGTCATTCAGCTTTCTTTTCCCGTCTTTGCAGGGAGTAAGTCCATCTCCGGTGTGATGAGTGGGAAGGCACCCATAGGCACGTAATGGGATGCTGACTCGGAGGGACCCGGGATGTAGAGGAACAGGGTGGTGGTGAGGCTCAGAACCCTGCTATGAACCCCATGGAACCAATATGAGTTACTCTCTCAACTCTGTCCTGAGGGAACCCTATCATGGTTTCCAGGCCAGAAGGCTTTGGCAAGCCCCAAGCCCCAAACTCCGGTACCCAGGCAAGCCTGATCTGTGAACATTGAAGGACTGGGCCTCCCACAAATTCCTTCTCTGCCTCCCCACCCTTCTCTTGCCACGCTTTGAGGCTTTTGCAAAAATTCTGGGCCTGTTACCCATGTCTGAGAGTCTCAGAACTTTATTTAGAGTTTTCTTATTCTTTGGGAGAATAAAACGGCACTCATTTTAATAGACTAAACCAGGAATCTAAACTGAAAGCAGAGGCCATGTAAACAAAACCCTTTTATGTGGTGCCTCCAAATGAGTTTACTTTAACAAAAACAGGACAAGTAAATAAGTGAGGTTTACAAATATAAACTGCAAAGTTGCTGAAGTGTGAGATAAATTGTCTAAGGACCTTCTGTTTAAATTCTATGGCCTGGCATTTCTCCTTTTGAGTTTCTATCAGAGGGAATCTGTGGAGGAGAGAATGTTCTGTACAAGAGAAAAGAATGTCCCATAGTGGGGCCACCAATGATCTGATTAGGGACCTCCTGCAGAAGCCTGCCAGGGTAGGCCCTTCCTCCCTCCCAGGGTATAAGGAGATACCTGGCTGGTGACATCACCTCAATGTCCCCGCCCCCTGGAAAGAGCCATTAGAAATAGCCTGTTCTGCCTTCGTGACCCATGAGAGCAATGCAGTGATGGAGGGGATAGGGAGTGGAACTTTATGGGGATGACAAGAAAAATTTCAGCACATGTCATTGTTACTTGAGGGCAAATCTCCCTCCTTTATCCACCCAGAAGCATGGGGTGTGCCCAGCAGGTGGAATTCATTATGAAGACAACTGTCCTTGCCAGCGGGGTTGGTGACCTGGCATTCAACCACTCTCCCTGGGGAAAAAATCTAAACATGGCATGAGATTTCATCTGGGTGTTTCTGAGACAGTCAGTTGGATCTGGAAGTGGGGGTAGGGTCAAACCAGTACAAGTGCCGTGGGAAGAAGGCAAAGAACAGAGGAAGGGCGGTGAGAGGAGCTGTGCGTCATGGTGGGCTAGTAACGTGTAACAACAAGCTCTTGGAGTTGGGGCAGAACCCTGATCTGTGGAGTTTCTGGATTCCATTGTGTAAATACTACCAGCAAGAGAAATTTCAAGTTATCAACTGGAAATCACTGAACTCACAAAACTTGAATATCTAACAATTGGCTCTTTCTGGCTAGTATGAGTTGGCTCTAGCATGCCATTGTCTATGTAATCCAGGAAGTGGGTCTTTAAAAGTTGGGGCAGGAAGCAATGGGTAGAGAGTAATGTCTAAATCATTTTCCCGATGATTTAGAACACCCTATGTTTATTCTTTAAAAACATACTCCTTAGAATATTTGTTCCATGTCTGTTTGCCCTTCTAGACTTGATGGAAGGACTGTATCTCTCTGGGTTACTGATGTGTTCTAAGAACTAACAGTGTCTAGCACATAAGAGGGGCTCAAAACATTTTTTGAATGGCCCCAAGATCTGTTGAATGCTATAACTAATAGTAAGAGCCCTTGCTATATGCCAGGTGCTGGACTAAGCCCTTGACAGGAAGTATCTAATTTTATCTTCATAGGCTTATTGAAATATAATGGGTACATCACAGGGAGGGTTGATTACAAATAAGGTTATTTAGGCTTTATCCTAGATCTTGCCCTAAATTTTCATGTAAACAAGCTTCTTGGATGGATTTCATACAAACTCAAATTTTAGAATGACATCCTGATGGGATGTATCTTATTATTCTTATTTTATAGGTGAGGAAACTGAGGCTGATGAATTCCAGTAACTTTCCCAAAGTTGTACATTAGATAACTGGTGGGTTCAGGACACCAAGCCAGGTCTGCCACATGTCAAAACTCACCAATGGTCTAGAGGGGCTCCCATAGAACAAAACTGAATAATGGGAGGAAGGAAGGACAGATCTCTCCATTGGGTGTTCACTGTGGGATTCAAGAGGTGAAAGTAGAGATGGGGAAGCCAATAGGAATCAATTACACCAATTTTGGGGTGAAGTATGAATCAGGCTTAGAGTAGAGATAGTGGATATACAAAGTAAGAAAGTGTGCTAATGATTCAGTGTTTGGCTACGTACTGTGTGAATTTTGCTTCATAACCTCATTTAATATGCATAACAATTCGACAGGAGAAAAACTGTCAACCATGTTTTACATAGTCCAGAGAGAATAACTCATTGAGTTCACCATTGGGAACCAGAACAGCTGAGGCTATAACTCTAGTGTCTCTGACTCTATGCTTCTTGGCCCCTGATAAATCGGGTTTCAAAGGGATGGTAAAAGCCACCCTGGAGGAGGGTGGAGGCCAGTCACGGACAGTGAACTTCTTGCGAGTCCCAGTGAGGAGAGCTCTGGCAATGGTTGGAAGAACACAGTGGAGGATAAATCGTTGCCGCAACCACTGGAAAACATGCGTCTGTGTCTGTCTGGTTCCTGGAAAATGTCACTGTGGCTGGGCATCCCCAGCACTTGTGTGGACACATGCTATCTGCTGGTGAAATGATTTTCTTACTGCTCTTCAGTAGCCTAGATCCTGAATTTTGTCTTATCTCATGGCCATGTGCAGGTCAGTTGAAGCTGGAAGCATCTCTTCTCAGAATTGAGGTAGTTTCCTTGGAGATAAAAGAAATCAGTGGTGATGAAAACTGCAGAATAAAAAGTAACTTTTGAAGAATGTTCTCTGCATCATCTTTTCCTCCCTCTTCTTCTTCATCTTCCCTGCTCATAATTTTGCCTAGAGCTAATGACAAAGCTATGAAAATAAGTCTTGTTGGTCAGAAGAGGCGCATTTTTGTGTGGTAGGGAGGATGGTGTTGGAGAGTCTGCATTCTTCCAGGAAGTCAGACTTCTTTGGAATCATCCTTCTTGAATCCAAGGGTTTGGAAAAAACATGACACAATATAATCAACAAGCAGATCTATGTCTGCACAGAGGCTTTCTATAAAGAATGTCTGGGATTCTTTGGATGGAAAGAAGATAGGACAAGAAACTGAGGGTAAGGAGGGAGGGCCATCATCCAAAGGACTCTGTCAAGGCCATGCTTTTTATTGATCTGCTCCTGTGCTGTTCTTTCCTAAAGTGTAGGGATGTGGGGGGAATGGCCAGTTTTTCTATATTACCATTGGCATTATAAATTAGAATAATCTCTCTGGAGAACAGATTGGTCAATGTCCCAATCTTTGATGGTTGCTTACTACTGACTATTATAAACCACTAGGGTTTTGGAGTTCATTGTTACTGCAGCATAATTTAGCCCCATCCTGACTGAAACAGTAGATAATGATTTTACATTTAAGCAAAATATATTTCCATCCTATAATAGAACCCTATGAAGCTCTAAAATAAGAAGATAGCTTCACATTTACTGATATGTAAGACTCTCCAAAATATATTTTCAAGTGTAAAAGACATAACACCAAATAGCGCATGTGGCATGACACACTTTGGTAAAGCTAGACATGTAAACTGTGGGTGGCAATCAGCATCAAAACAATGGATAGGCATTGTCTCGATTTGTTCCCAGGTACCTGATTCTCAGGTTGACTGCTTCATGATTTCAGTTTCCCAGCAGCTGTCATTTATACAACACCATAAACACTCGGAAAGCCAAAGCCTATAAAAGTCCAGTCTTTACTCTTGCCTCATGTCATACATCATCTGTGGAGTTCCCAGCATCATAAGAATCTCACGAGGTGCTGAGAGGTGTGGAAAGTTCTTTATGTTGTTGGTGCATTTGGGAAGACAACTCTCCTCAGCCCCCCGTGTGGCTTCTTTCTGTTCTGCTATTCATCACCAAGTGTGGTTATCCAGGATTTGTGAAAAGAAATATTCCGTGTTTTAATACTTCACACAATTCTCTCCATCTCACATTGTACCATTTGGATTATAAATTAGTATAATACCACTTACTGCCAATTACAAAGTAGAAACTTAACTCAATCTTTGGCACCCCTACTCCTTCCTAATGATATTGTTTGCTGATGTGACTGGCATGTGGCTTTTCAGTGGTTTTTCCATCTCTTTGGGCATCATGTAGACAGTGTGCGGTAGTTGACATCAGCATTTGCTTATGCAGCCAAACATCTATTTATTACTAAATGTAGGCCTTTCTAATACTGGGAAGACTTGAATTAATACTAATTTAGTACTAAAACTGCTACTACTAAAATAGTAATCACTGTAGTTACTTATCATTTGTTGAGTGTTGACTGTACTGGGCCCCACACTAAGTTCTTCATGTGCATTATCAAATTCAAACCTCACCATGTATATTTCCTTCAAGGAATATAATGATCATCTGCATTTCACAGATGAGGATGCAGGCCATTAGAATGTGCAGAAGATGAGCCAGAGTCACTTAGATCAGAAGGGATAATGCTGAAATTGCAATCCAGAAACGTTGGGCCCCAGATTTTGAGCTAGAATTTCTCATTCTCGATCCATGACTCCTTAATGATGAGGCACATGTTTGAGGCAGCCCTCATTCCCTACCATGATCTCCCACTCAGTCAATAAGGCCTGAGTATGAATCCATAGAGGGAATGCAGAGGAGGGATGAAGAAATCTACCATCAAAGCATACACATACCTTGGCATTGCTCCCTCTTGGTACTTCACAAAGTGGGGTTGAACAGAACCTGTCTGACTGCTTGTGAGCCACCAATCCAATCAATCAATCAATCAATCAAACAAACAAACAAACGAATGAATATCTTCAGCCCATGCCTACCAGGTATTATACATTACTATGTAAGACAGCTTTCAAATGGAATGCCCAGAGACCCATTCTTCTCCTCCAGGATAAGTCATTTTATTCTCTCACCTGTTATTGAAAGTGAAATGGGGGAACTGTGCCATTAACCTAATAGCCTTGCAGGTTGATCTGTTTCTCTTTGGCCTAAAGTTTCTATCAAGAGCCAGTGTGAAAAGAATAAAGGAGACCATGATTTAGATAATTTCACTTTCCCTCTAGTTTTGCAGCCTCCTCTATAAGGCCACTCATGCAGCCCAGTTGGAACCCGTCCCCCCCAGTCTCTACCCTACCAGTGCAGTTAGAAAAGTAGTTTCCTTCTCTTAGGACCAGGTCCAAACACCTTAGGATGGCTGTCAGCCCTTTACTGCCTGACCTGTGTTCAGCTCTCACCATTGCCACCAACTCACAACTATTCTCCTCTCTGTTGAATGTCTTTCAATTCCATCAACAAACCATATTCTTCCCAATTTCTGAGCTTTTGGCTGTATGATTTCCCCTCTACCTAGAACAGTTTCTTTGCATAGCAAAACTGTATCCCTCACCCCTTTACCAGGTAAAACACCTTCTCAAACACCCTTGCCTGGAACAAATGCACCTTCATCCCTCCCATTTTCCTGATTCCTCTACACTCTTTTACTAAAATTATAGGACTTACCACACTTTTTGACTATTTGACTCTTTTTTGATGCCCTTTGGCTTTTTATTCTGACAAGTATATCTATATATACTTGTTTGTGGAAAAAGTCTTTACTGGAGAGGAATTCATTCCTATAACACCGCTGACTAGTTGATTATCTGGACTTTCCTATAAGGTCCCTGGATTGAGGGCGAACTGGTAGATTCTATTGTAGGTATGAACTCCTTGGAGAAGTATTTTAAAATAAAGGTTTGTGTGATGCAGATTGCTAGTGCTATGAAAGGCATAACTTGGGATCCTGGTCTGTAATTCTTTTTTTTGTTTTGTTTTCCACTCCCTGAAATGTATGCGTGTTTCGATAAAGTTTTCTCAGTTGGAAAGAAAGAAAGAAAGAAAGAAAGAAAGAAAGAAAGAAAGAAAGAAAGAAAGAAAGAAAGAAAGAAGAAAGAAAGGAAGGAAGGAAGAGAGAGAAGGAGAGAGAGAAAGAAAGAGAAAGAGAGAAAGAAAGAAAAAGGACAGAGGGAGGAAGGGAAATAAGGAAGGAGGGAAGGAAGGAAAGAAGGAAGGAAGGAAGAAGGAAAGAAAGAAGAAAGAAAGAAAGAAAGAAAGAAGAAAGAAAGAAAAAGAAAGTTACAGATTCTTAGTTTACCTTATTCACAGTGTATAGCCCAGCACCTTCAGTCGCCAGTTGGTGATAGTGTGTGCAGAAGGGATGAGTTAGCTGAACAGGTAACGCAGCCATATTCAGCATCATAGATAGGCATTTCAGTCTGGTCTCACACTCTGACACTTCCCTGCTCTGCAGTGTATATCTCTGCCCCTACCAGCCATGGCAGAAACTCACAGAGTGTTATCACTAAGCTTGTGTTTTTCAATGCTAGGTTTTCCTCCCCATTCCTGCTGTTGGAAACTTTTCCTTTTCTCCCGTCTCTCTACTCCTACACCATCTCTGCTCACCGCACACCCACACTGCCCACAGCCTCCCTCCTGGCTGCCTTTCCTGTTTTTATTTAAATGCATCACTTTTGGCAAAAGCAATGCTCCTTCTGGCCCTCCTCACATTTCCGTCACTCTGAAGCTTGCTTTGCATACGTTACAGACACAGTGTCATCAAACACACCCTGTCCCTTGCCCCAATCTTTCATACACCCAGGCCACTGATGAACTGGTGGACCACCCCAGAACCCTCTTGGATGGTCTTGTTGTCACTGTTCCCTTGGGAAGGATGACACAAAGAAGGCATTATGCCAATCTTTGTCTGAGTAGGCCCCTCCCACCATATTGCTGCTGTTGCCATAAGGACCAGCTAAGAAATGTTTATATTAATTGAAATACTCATTGGGGGTGGGGGTGCAAAACCAAACAACACAGGCTGTGGAAAAGTTGCAGGTGTGCTGAAGAGGAGGATTAACTCTGCTGTGTACAGCCTTGTTTCCATGGCAACCACATGTGCTGCTTTCCTTGGAAACGCCTGGATTTGGTTTGATTTGCTGTGCTGTTTGTCAGAGTATGGGCCACTTCTGGAAAAGGTCAGTGTGGTCAATGACCATCCTTTTCTGTCTTTGGCCTCTATTTCTCTCTCTTTCTCTTCTCTCTCTCTCTCTCTTTCTCTCTCTCTCTAGCACACACATACACATACTCGCACACTTTTATTTTTAAGGACAGTTCCTGCCTCTTAGGGGAGACACAAAGCACCCTGTACACTAAAAAGGCTGCATCTTAAAAGAACCTGCTGGGCATTCTGTGCTGCACCAGAGAATTAATTTAGTCCAAGTGGACAAATATTTGAGCTCAATTATGGGCTGAGGCATTTTGGCAGAGTAGTTTGGAGAGCTCACAGGATGCTCCTCTGGTGCCTGACAGCTGGAGTGCGGTCATCTGGGAATGGGGGCCATCTCTGGGAAAATCTGCTCGCTCCTAGGTTGTTCCACCAAGTGCCCACACCAAGGGTCGGTCCCTGCTGAGTGAACCTGCACTCACTTCACTGCCCACATCAGTATCGAGCTCATTTATGAAACCTTGTCTATCCTGCCTGCCTGCCTGGGGTGGAGGTGTTCTGGGTCAGGCCGTCAGCCCCTTGCAAGCACAGTGTGGGAGTATGTCTGGTGTGTGCACGTCCACTTGTCAGTGTGTAACTGAAGTGCTCCGGCTCAGACAGCTCTGTGGTGTGGCAAATTTTAATCAAGACAAGTGTGAATAATTATCCTGGGCCATGCCTGCAAAAAGGTTCTTCTTTAAACTGGGATGATCTCTCCCAACTTGGGGAGAATCGAAGAGCCCCAGTGCTCCAAGAGCAGGGATGAGGGTCTGCAGGTCCTGCTTCCTTCTTCTCCGGAAAGGGACCTTGCTCGGCCATCTTCAGCCCTTCCCTTCTTGTGGGGAGGACTTCAAAGGGCTGCAGCCTGGGGGCGGGGGGGCTCTTCACTGGTCCCAAAGTGTCCATGTGCTGGAGCCGAAGAGTCTTGGCCTCCGGGGGCTGGGTGGTGGTGGACGCTCCCCCACAATGGCCCACTATTCCACGGCAAGCCTCCAGAAAGGCAAGTGGGAGCAGAGCTCCGTAGGAAGATGAAAGCCCACTCCCTGTCACCCCGACTGCAACTCCCGCCTTCCCACCACTGTCGCATGGTGGAGGCTCAGTTCTTTGATGAAGCCAGTGGCACAAAAGACATTGTACAGGGCTCACAGAGGCATATTTAGGGCCAAGACCCCTCTAACATGAGAGCCTGGGAATAAGAAAGTGCCTGAAACCAGGAAGGCCTTTTCAGTGCTTGTCTTTCTAAGAATGCGTCCTGAGGACCACAGAAAACATTTGGGCCTCTCTTCCTGAGAAAGAAAGCTGTGTTATTTCATCCACACTATGATGGATTGAGCCCTCAGCAGTTGTAGGGGAATATAAGAGGAGCAGGGTTAACTTTCAGAGTCACTCTGCTGGGTCCCTGGCCTGGTCTCAATTCCTGCTCCCAGAAGCTAAACTCTGTTGAGTTTGAGATCTTAGTTCTGAGAAGTCTGAATCTGCTGCCTTCATCTGTACACACCTTCTTTCTAAACTCCATTCTGACTTCCACTGGGGAAGCCAGGTCTCTGGGGAGACAGGAGGAGACAGCCTTTGGTTACCCTCATCACCTCCAGACGAGCAGCCATGAGCATTGTTGTGTAAACGGGGTCCTTTCGGCACTCTCCAACGGCAGGGCTCCTCCCTCATCTGGAAGTGCTGATTTTTTTTTTTAATGATCTTGCTGACCTCAATCTCCTGAATTTTTAGGAGCCACTCACCTCTCTCTGTTCCAGCCAATCCAATCTACTCACTGCTGATTCTTGGACCAGAGTGCATTTAAAAATCACCCAAGAAGCTTTTGAAATGCAGACCTCCAAGCTCCACACACAGATTTGGATTCCAGATGTCTTGGTGGCCTGGGAACCTGCATTCTATTAGGCCTTTCAGTAATTCCTGTGTCGGTGGTCACCAGATCCCACTGTGGGGGGCACTGCTCTGCTGTAACTCCAGAGCCATGTGGTCAGGGTCTGGATATGTCTGTGCTGCTTCCTATCTGTGTAATCTTGGGAATGTTAAAACTATCTGGAAGTCAGTTTCAGTTCCAGAAGAATCATGAAAATCATACCTCTCTTCAATGACACAATCATTCAATGATTTAATGTGTACCTAGCATCTCGTACCAATAAATGCTAAACAAATGTTACCGGTTGCCATTCTAATATTACCACAACTATATTGATGAGTACGTCCTTTGGTTACAGCCTCCCAGCCTGAGATCACCCTCATTGGAAACCCTTTCCCACCTGTTTGTAGCATTCCTCACTTTTCCCCATTTCTTCTGTGTCTGTGAGGTTTTGTTGTTTGTTTTTGCTTAACCCCTTCATCTTTTTCACCCAGCCTCACAACCCCCTTTCCTCTGACAGCTGTCAGTCTGTTCTCTCTATGAGTCTGTTTCTATTTTGTGAGTTTATTTTGTTCATTAGAATAGGTACCTCAATGCCTGCCCCTTCCTAAAATAATCCACTACTTGTCATTTTCAGTAGGTTTCTTGTAAATCTCTCTGCTGCATGTCTAAAATGTTGATCGCAGGTGTATTTTCATGGAGCCTTTTCTGAAGTGTAGGCTGCCTTTTGGGATGAAATTTTCATTAGGAGAAAAGACTTGTGTAATACACACAGAGGTATAAACCTAACAACCTTTCAGCCTCTGTCACTGGAGGCCAGACCGATGTTCTTGACTCAAGCCAGAAATTCATTTTCACATTCCCCAGGCATCTCCTGTCATGTATGACTATGTCTTTAGTCACCTTGATTAAGATGCAAATTGGAATAGTTTAAGAAGCTTGATAACAACCCCAAATTCCAAAGCTTACCATATGGCAGCACCCTCCTGCTGGGATGTGCCTATCTGTTGGCTTCTAGGGGGAACTATTGATCTCTCCCTCTCAGCAAGGTGCCTGGCAGCTGCTGTGGGTGGTCCACTACCCAGGCCTGCAGCTCCTTCGGAAGGGCATTCTCTTCCCCTTCTGCAGCTTCCACATGTGGGAGACCAGTTGATGCCAACATTTATACCCCAGCTCACTTACTTCCTTTCTCCTTTGTTACTGGCGCTTAGGCTCTCTCTGTCCTTACACTGAAATGCCAACATCAATATCTGGGGTCAATTTTCCCAGCAGAATGTCATTTGCCCATTCCGACTGGCCCCATTTAGGAAAAGTGGTTTTCCTCAGAGTTAAGACTTACTCTCCAGGAATCTGTACTGGGTTTGGAGACTAGAGATTCCAAAGAGTAGGGTTGATTGTCCTCGCTCTGCTCTCTGTGATTATAAGTAAACCTCATCTATTGATGGACACTTGGGCTGCTTCCAGATCTTGACTATTGTAAATAAAGCTGCAATGAACATAGGGGCACATATATTCTTTTGAATTAGTGTTTCGAGTTTCTTTATATATATATTCCCAGAAATGGAATTGCTGTTCATGAGGCATTTCCATTTTTAATTTTTTGAGGAAATGCCATACTGTCTTCCACAGTGACTGCCCCAGTCTGCATTCCTACCAAGAGTGCACATGGGTTTCCTTTTCTTCCCATCCTTGCCACAATGGAATACTACACAGCCATAAAAAAGAAGGAAATCATACCCTTTGCAATGGAATGGATAGACCTGGAGAGCATTATGCTAAGTGAAATAAGACAGTTCAAGAAAGAAACTTACCATGTGATTTCACTCATACGTGGAACCTAATGAACAAAATAAACAAACAAAATAGAAACAGACTTATAGATAGAGATTAGACTGACAGCTGTCAGAAGGGAGAGGGTTTGCAGTGCTGGGTGAAAAAGATGAAAGGATTAAGCAAAAAAAAAAGAAAACTCATAGATGGAGACAATAGTATGTGGTTACCAAAAGGAAAGGGGGGCGAGGGGAGGCTGAAGAGGGTATAGGGGGGATAAATGGTGATGAAAGGAGATGATTTGGGGTGGTGAACAGACAATACAATATACAGATGATGTTAGAGAATTGTGCACCTGAATCCTATATAATTTTATTAACCAATGTCACTCCAATAAATTCAATAAAAAGAAAAAAAGTAAACCTCACCCACTTACCCTCTATCTCTGCTTTTCACTCTTGATTCCACTATTGTCTTCATAATCTTCTATCTTAATGATCATGTTAATTCAATTGTGTATTTGTTTATTGTAGTTTATTTTACTTTTCCCCTTATTACACTGGGAACTCCATTAGAACTTCACCACATCTGTCTTTTTATTTTTTTGCTGCTATTTTATTATACAGAACTGGGCATGGCACATGGCAGGCATTCATTAATGTTGAATGAGTGAATGAATGAAACAAGAAAGCAAGCAGAATTAGACATCTATGAATTCCTGGCCAAATGCCATGTATAATAGCTTCACCAATATCCATTTCCTACAGGGATTTTGTGCAAACAACATCCCAGAGTAAGCTGCAAGTATACCAGGGTCTTTTTCAGTAGACAAACCGACTTCACCCTAATATATGAAAATACAGTATGTTTAGGGACAGGACAGGTGTGACTGAAATATATCTGACCCTCAGAAAAACTTCCTGACCTTTCTGAAAAGGGGAAAACCTTTCAACTCAGAGTGAAAGAAAACCTTATCAGGAAGAAACATCAACTTGAATTTCCACTGAGGAACAAGCAATGGAGAGCAGGGTTGAGAGTGGGATGTTTTGGACAGCCAGATTTTCAGAGCTCCCAAAAGGAAGAAGAGAAGGCCGTGTGTTACAAGGTGGAATCTGAAAAGGCGACCCCAGCGAGGGTGTCTCCTAGCACTTGCTGTGCAGCCTGTACGATAGAAATGTCTCTGGCATTAGCTTGCTGACTGAAGTCTGAATCACATTCCAGGCGAGCAAGAGGCCTAGAATCAGGCCCTGGCTTGGGTCCAGAAGCCAGTTTAGGCACAGGCTCTGAGTATGGGAAATGGGAAAAAGGGGAATCTTGGCCATTGGCCTGGAGACCCCGAGGGATGGTGCTGGGATAAGTTCCAAGGATGGGTGAGGGCACAGGAACCACCTAGACACAGAATGATCAGCCGTGGAGGTGTGAGCTCCATCCGTCAAGGGGTCGGGAGGCAGGGAGGGGGTGTTCCCTGGGGCATTGGATGGAAGGGTCAGTTTATGGGGCGCCTGTGGCTTTGCCTGTGGGCAGAGAGGGAGCTGTTAAAGGCACTGGCCTGATTTAGACAAAGATTTCTTTCTGAGGCTCCTTGTGTGTTCTTCGTCCCCAGCAAGACCACCTCCCTGGTGTACCTCCTCCTCCCCCATGATGACCAGGGCATAGTTCTGGCTACACAAAGAACTTGGTGTAGAGGTGGATACTCCACAGACTCTGGGGTTCTTCCCAGATTTCTCCTCAGCCCCAGGGTCTACCCTGGGTCACTTTTCCAGGTGTGAGATAAGTCACCTGAAAGCATGCACACAGTGCTAGTGAGGAACTCGGAGGCAGTTTGAGATTCAGAGGGAGATACATTTGCCAGTGTGTGTAGCCCTGAGATCCATGTTTTACAAGATAGCTGGCCAGTGCTGAGAGGGGCCTCCGTGTTTTTCATATTTCACCTCTCCCACACTCATGGCCTGGTGGGCGGCTTTCACTTTAAAGTTAGAAAACATTCCAGCCCTTGCCCGTTAGTGTGACTCCTGATACGCCTCATAAACTATTCATAAAACAAAACGATTCCATCCCAAGCTGCTTCCCCGTCTTTCTCCTCCTCAAGGTTTATTTTCCCCAGCCGCTTTCGCCCCCTCCACCTTCCTGGTTAACCCTTAGGGCCTCATTTAATGAGGCATTGCAGCCTGGGCATAGCTCTACACACCCTCCTGTGAAACCCCAGACTCCTATCCATCTCAGTCCCCTCGTCCTGTGTGACCTTTGTCTTTCTATATAACCTCTAGCTGTTCCCTTCCCTTCTGTCCTTCAGCAACACGGGCATTCAAAGTGCTTTTCAGCCAGGTTGCTCCTCTGCTGTGTCCATTGTCCCAAATGTGTGGGGCCTGAGAAGACAGTTGGCTATGTTACCACGGGGTGTCCCAAGTCCTTCCTCTGCCACAAACACAGGGTGTAACTTTTAGAGAAAGACCACTCGTGAGACTAGAAATGAAGTTTGAAGTTGGTGCATTCTCCCTTTACCCAACCATAAGTCCCCTGAATGGGAGGTTTTGCTGCAGACCTTGGGTTCAAAGCCTGGCTTAGCCCCTTCCTTGCTGTATGGGCTTCCTAAGCCTTCGCTTTTCATCCATTCATCCAGCCAATAATTAATGAGTAGCTACTATGTGCCAGGCCCTGTTTCAGGCACCAAGGACTTAGAGGTGATTAAGCTGATGAGTTTCTGTCCTTATGGAGCTGACATCCTAAATGAACTAGGAATAATAGGATAACCTATCTCACAGGCAGTAAGTTTAAAGTATCCACTAGGTTGAGCCATATGAAACTGTTACTCTTGTAGGTCAAAGCTGTTTGGTTAGCAATCATTTCATATGAATTGAGCCAACCATAAAGTGCCTGGTGCACAGTGGGTCCTCAATGAAGATGCAGGAAATGAACATCTTACGCACTAAGGTTTTTGTACTCCTCAGCAAGAAAGAAACTGTCTTCTAAATGTTTAATTCCTTTAATGAAAACTGCAGTTGAAATCAGGTATTATTTGCAGCTCATGTTTTTTTATTAAGTGTTATAAGCCCATGAAGTCTTGAGAAGCAGCTGACAGGAAGTAGCTTGTTGAGTTTTACCCCACGTTTCAATGCTCCTGTCTGCCAGACCGTATGACCAATATTTCAAAATATGCCGATCCTTTTTTTGAGTAAATCAGCAGGGCTTAAAACAGACTTTGCATTATTCAAAGCATCCGTAGAGGAAGGGTGGGTGAGGAGGAAGACCCTGTGTTAAACATTTACGTCTCACCGCTGAGTCACAAACGTAACCCATCTTTACTAGAACCTCTCCAAATGGTTGAAATAAATTTCATACAATGAGTCTATTTTTCCCCTTCCAGAAAATATACAAAAGCAGGTGTCTAGACTTCCTGGTGTGTGAAAAAAAGGTGCAACTTAGTTTTTAGTGTTTACTTGTTTTCAGGTGCAGTTAGGGTTGTTAAGAAAACATTGACTCAGCTTCCCAGGGATTGTCATTGCAGAGGTGTTTGGCTTTCCAGGACTTGAAGGCACTCACTGTCCACTAACCTATGACTTAGAGTTTGAGAGCACAGGCCCTACAACCAGAGGACATGGCTTTGAATCTTTGAATCTTGACTCTCATATTTTCTAGGAGTGCAATCGTGGTCAAGTTCTTTTTAACTGAATCCTACTTTCTTCATTTGTAAATTGTACATAATGTGGGTATCTACTCCTGGAGAAGATTTGAAGAATAAGAGGTAGAGAGCTTATAAAGCACTTATAAAGTGTGGGTGTACACCGATCAATCAATTATTGTTATTGTTAATAATAACAACATGGTCAGTGATACCAATGTTATCATTCGGGGGACATTTTCAGCATTCATACTTGTTACCAAGACTCAAAAATGTTTGATTCCTTTGTGATGGTTATTTCTCTTCTGTTTTGCCAAGGTTCATTTTCTGCTCTTCTCTGTTCAGCTGAACCTGAGCAGACTGCACAACCCAAATTTCCCTTCCTTCTGGGCTCCAATTAACTTAGGACAAGAAGATACACCATGGTATGAAATGCAAGTCCGCAGGACTGGCCTTCTGTTACTTGGCTAAAAAGACTTGATATAAACATGAAAAGTCTTCCTTCTAGTCTTTCCTTGTATATATACAGAAGACAAAATGAAGGAAAATCACTTAATATAAAAAAATTAAGTCTTCTTGCCTTCTTGAGAGCTGGACACTGCTTACTAAGGGATCTTGCAAACAACAGTAATTATTTAAATATATATTGGGCATCTATTTTACGTTAGCCATTTTTTTAAGCCAACACTTTGGACTCTTATCTTAGGAACAACAACAATGGAAAGGTTTTTCTAAAAAACCAGCAACATTTCTTTCAGGAAAATGTGTTCTACATGTGTCAGAACACTTCAGAGTCTCTTTTTTTTGGTTGGCACAAACTAGGGGCCAGGTCACTTATGTGGCCCTTTGGCCACCTGTGAAATTGAGAGATCCATCCTAGAAATTTGACTCTCCTCTCTCCTTTCACTCTTCTCCACTATACCCTTGAACTTGATTGCTGTTGTACTCCCCAGAGGCACGTGCTTTAGCATTCTCATCACTGAACAGAATCAGGCAGGTGCCTTTATGACAGTCTAAGTTTCTGCAGGTATCTGATTTGCACTTAAGAACTTACCATGCTGGTTCCTTGTCCTGCTGGACCTCCTGAGTCCAACTAGCAGCAGGAAGCATTTAGGGCCTGTTTGTCAGTGAAGAGCAACTCAATGTGGTGGAATGACTGGATTTCCATGTCTGTCTAGGATGTTTCCACAAGGTCCTTTTTGCTCATTGGCCAGTAGAAGTACTGACTCTTGGGGAGTTCATGGCGTCGTGACCAGGAGAATTTTGTTTTCTAGACAGGATGCTTCTGGGTTATGGCTTATGGTGCTTGTGAAAATTGGTGATATCTGGGATCATTCACCCATTAGATCTGAAGAGTATGCTTGTCTATCAAACAGTGAGAAATTCCTAAAGGAGTCAAAAGAATTTATTCCTTTATTATAAAAATGTACTAATCACCTTCTCTTGCATTGATTTATATGATAATGAACAAAATAAACACAATTTTTACTTTTAAAGAAGTTAGACATTAGAGCTATACTATCCAGTATAGTAGCCGCTAACCATAGGTAAACTATTTAAAATATTTAAATTTAAACTAATACAAATTAAATAAAATTTAAAATTCTGCTCCTTAGTCACACTAGCCCCACTTCAAGTACTCAATAGCTACATGTACTAGTGGCTACCACATTAACAATGCAGAGGTAGAACATTTTCATCATTGTGAAAGTTCTGTTGGGCAGTGCTGGTATAGAGGAATATACAGCTCAGTAAAAACCAATGACTAAAAAAGTATGTTAAATGCTACAATGAGAAAAATTCAAGCAGCTGTGGAGCCAGTGAGGGCACTATTATTTTTAGACTCCTTGGTTGTAGATGATGGAAAACCAATGATCAGTGATTTATTGACACAATAACATTGTGTAACAAA
Source organism: Micronycteris hirsuta (assembly GCA_004026765.1). Lineage (NCBI taxonomy): Eukaryota > Metazoa > Chordata > Mammalia > Chiroptera > Phyllostomidae > Micronycteris > Micronycteris hirsuta. Next base: position 58,936 of record PVJI01003836.1, on the reverse strand, counting down.
CCACCCCCAAATTCGATGAATTAAAACAATAAGGATTTCTTTAGCTCACAAGTCTCTGAGTCAGAAATTTATCCTGGGCTTAACTGGGTGGTTCTTGTGGTCTTAGCTGACTCACTTGTGTTGTGATCAGGTGGCTATTGGTTAGGGCCACATTGATGACTTGGCCATGGGTATCTCACCCTGTAGCAGGCTAGCTCAGGACTACTCTCATGGCAATAACAGAAGGGTAAGAGTGAGTAAGTTTTATCATGTGAGCAAATTTTAAACCTCCATTTGTGCCTGCTAACATCCCAATGGCTAAGTCAAGTCACAGGTTCTGCCCAGATTCAAGGGGTAGAAAAATGGACCTTGCCTCTTCAGTTAGAGAAATTGCAAATTCACCTGGCAAAGTCATGCATACAGGAAGAATTCAATTAGAGGTAGTGATAGATTAATGTACTATGCCACTTTAACCCGGATTAATTTTAGAAGATCATTTATTGGCTTATTGATTTTAGAAGATCATTTATTCAGATGACTAAGAGTAGTCTAACTTCAGTCATGATTGAATACAGGTGCTCAAAGTGGTTAATTATCATAATCTCTCTGCTCTGATTACCACTGTGTTGATTTCTATCTCAAGCAATCTGCCCCTAGGTGATAGCAAAGATGATCCCAAACAGGTCTAGACTATCCACAAGCTTTACAATCAGCATGAAAAAGTACGGCATTGATCTCATTGGCTTGGCTTGGGTCATGTGCCCATCTATGAACCAATCACTGTACCATAGGGAATTGAATGCTCTTACTGGCCAGATATATGCAGATCCATGGAGACTGAGAAGGAAGAGATAGATAAAGACCAGAGGAAAGATGGTTTCCTCAAGCAGAACTGGCATGCTCTTCCCGGAGAGGGGATAATAAATGTCAGGAATGGAAATGATGAATTTCTGCTACAGGCAGACTTTGGGAGGAAGTAATGTGTGTGTTCCATGCCAAGATGCAAGCAAGGAAATGCAGAACTGAGAGCTAGCACAGGACTCTGGAAGATATAAAAGAAGTTTCAGTTTTCAGTATAGTCATTGATTCATGTTAAGCTAGAGTGAATAACTAGTAGAATGAAGGAAAAGGGAGAAAAAGACAAACAGCAAGTGAGATGAGAGAATGGAGGTGAAGAGAAAAATGATAATTATATTTTGGTTCTTATCTTCTGGTTTCTGTAATTCAGGACTGTTCCTAGGCTTTCTGTCCCAGAAAGTTCCCAGAAAGTCTTTCTGTCAGTTTCCTCAAGTCCAAAGTGAACGCTAAAACACCTGTACAGGCTGTCACAAAGGGCTGCCATTTCAAATGATCTAAGAGATACAAATGCCCTGTAAAATACAAGGGTGAGGTGCCTGATTGTTAGTGAGAGAAAGAAGGCTTTCAAATAAGATCCCACAGACAGCACTGGACCACCAAGCCATGAGAGTTCATCCTTGCTTATAAAGAGGTTGACTCTTGAAAGACATTTAAAAATAGGCTTTAAAATATCATTACTCCTAATTTTTCCCCAGTCATGGGGCTCCAGTCATGTGCCTGGAGGATAGCTCCATGAATCTTTACTTATGTATACATATAAGTTGTTTACACCCATAGGTTACTATCCAGACCAAGAGACGGAACATTTCCAGCACCCATTCCCAGTCAATACTCTTACTAGTAACCAGTCATCTAGCTTCTACTACCATTGATTAGCTTTGCCTGATCTTGAACTTCATACAGAGTCACACAGTATGTACTCTTTTGTGTCTGGATTTTGCTCAGCGTAATGTGTTTGAATTTACCCATGTTGTGTATATCAGAAATTTAAATTTTTAAATTGCTATGTAGTGTCCTATTGTATAAATATATGACAATGTATCAATCCTTTCCTGTTTATGGACATTTAAGCTGTTTCCAGTTTGGGCAATTTTAAATAAAGCAGCTGTGAACATCTTGTGCAGGTTCTTTAGTGGACATATGTTCTTATTTCTCTGGATAAATACTAGGAATGGAATTATTGAGTCCTAGCTTAGATTTAGATTTAGTAGGAATTACTAAATATTTTTTCGATAGATAGTTGTATCAATTTACACTTTCATCAGCATTGTGTAAATTTTGTTTCATATCATCATTAACACTTAGTATTGTCAGGGTTTTATTTTTAGCCATTCTGGTAGACTTGTAACAATCTCACATGGGTTTTATTTTGCATTTTACTGAAGAGTAATGATGTTCAATTCCTTTTCATATGCTTATTGGCCATTCGAACTTCTTTTTTTTTTTTTGAAGTTCTTGTTCAACTTTTGTCCATTTTTTTTATTGCGTTTTCTGAATTTTTTCTTATTGATTTGTATATTCTGGATATAAGTCCTTTGTTAGATTTCTACATTTTTTACATATTTTCCATTTTCGTCATCTTAATGGTGTCTTTGATGAATAAATATTCTTAATTTCAATGAAATCCAGTTTATCAAAGTTTTTATTTTATGGTTAGTGCTTTTTGTGATGAGTTTAAGAAATCTTTGCCTACTCCAACAATTTAATTTTTCACAAGTTTCTGTCTTGCTGTCTTCCACTTTCATCATGACTATATTAAAAGAAACTTTTAAAAATCTCTATGGATTCTAATATAGGCTCAGACCTTTTGGCGGCCCCTATGGCTAATGATTAGAAAGAATTACATTGCAAGAAGCTGAGAGAGAGGCATGCCCACGGGCAGAGTGAAAGTATTAGCCCAGATTCTGTTAGTTGTATGTGATGAGACTTATATACAACTTTTTAAACAAAGAGGGAATTGGCTCAGGTAACCACACTGTGCTAAGGGCAAGAGTGGAGTTCTCAGGCCAAAGAGATTACTGAAGCCTAGGATTCAGATGACCTAGAATTGTATACTCTTTTTTCTTCACTCTGCACATTTACCTCCTTCAGGAGATTTGTAAGAAGGAGGGATGGAAAGATGGTGTTTATTTTCCTGTATTAACATACTATGAGCTCTATAAACCGGGAGAAAGTCCTGGGTATTAACTGTAGCGTGGCTTGGGTCATATGCTCATTGAAAAGCAATCACTGTGGTTGGAGTGATGGTGAAATATGACTTGCCAGCCTGGGTGAGGGGTCATGACCTCACCTCTCTAGCCAAGGGGATAGATTCTGTTCCCAGAGGCACAGGTACTGGTCAGACTAATGGAATAGCCATGGGTGGAGCTTCCAGGAAAGAGAAGCCTAGTTTAGCCACTGAAATGCTGAGCTATTTCACTTTATTTTTAATTGACCAATGACTTAGGATTCTGAGTACACTCTTAGGTTTCCCTTGGATGACTCAGTCCATCCCTTCATTTGTCCATCTATCCATTCAATTATACCCTATTTGGTTCTTTAGATAATGTATGGGTTACAACATAAACATACACAATGTAATAAAAAAGAAAGAAGCACTGTTGGTGGGAATGCAGATTGGTGTAGCCACTATGGAAAGCAGTATGGAGATACCTCAAAAAATTAAAAATGGAACTGCTTTATGACCCAGCAATTCCACTTCTGGGAATTTATCAAAAGAAACTCAAGACACTAATTATAAGGAACATAAGCACCCCTGTGTTGATTGCAGCATTATTTACAATGACCAAGATCTGGAAGCAGCCCATGTGTTCATCAATAGATGAGTGGATAAAACAACTATGGGACATTTACACAATGGAATACTACTCGGGCGTAAAAAAGAAGAAAATTTGACCTTTTTTGACAGCATGGATGGACCTGGAGAACATTATGCTAAGTGAAATAAGCCAATCAGAGAAAGACAAGTACCATATGATTTCACTCATATGTGGAATCTAATGAACACACTGAACTAACAAGCAAAGTAGAGACAGACTCATAGATAGAGAGCAGGCTGACAGCTCTTGGGGGTGGTTTAAGAGGTAGAGGGATATGCAGAAAGGAAAAATGACTCATGGACAACAGTGTGGTTGTAGGGGCAGGGAGGAGGTATAAAAGAGATATATGGTAATGGAAAAATACAATATAAAACATAGAAGCAAAAATAGGGAATAGGGCCAAAGAATAATATGAGGAGACATACAATGGTAATGGTTAGTTGTATAGGACACTGTGAACTCCTCAAGGACAGGGAGATATCATTTATCTTAATTCCTAGGCAGAGCTTGGTGCTATGCAGGAATTGAGAATTTATTTCTAAATAAAAATTTTAAAATAACTACAATCTGTCAAATGACTCCTTTATCCAAGGCATTTTACAAATATTATCTTTCTTAATATTGTTTCCAATATTTTATTAAGGGAAATTTTCAAATGTGCAAGAATGTTGAAAACATAATATAGTGATCATTATATACTCATGCGTAGGATAAATAACTAGGAGAGAGTGGCCATGTTTAACTTTATGTATATATGTCAATTTAAATCATTACAGTAATTCCTTATGAAGTAGAGACTATTATTTCCATTTTACATATGGGGAAATAGAAACTCAGCAAGAAATTCATGCTGCTATAAACTGCATAAGGGAGAATTGAACCCAGGTTTCTTGAACGCCTAACCTATGTATTCTCCATACGAAATATTTCCTCTCACTGAATGAGCAAACATGGATTCCACCACTGGCCAATGGTCCTTTTGCACATCTGTCATCTGCTTTTAAGTCTGACTTCCTTTTCCCTCTGATACTCTTCTTCTCAGAAGAGAGATCTGGGTCCTGGCATGTTCTGGAATATGCAAAAGTCCACTGTGCCAACTGTTTATCAGCAGCATCATAATGCAGAAGGACCATAAGCTGGTTTGAACCTAAACCCAATCTCTCTCTCCCCCCTAGTACCTATCACACAGCAGGTCCTCTTAAATGACTGTATGGTGAAACAAACAAATCTGGCCAAAGACTGGATTGCTGGCATATCTCTACTAAGTGTCTGTTGACTTTCTATAGAATCTCAGGCACCACAGTATGTGCCCTGTCCCCCGAATCTTCATTCAGAACTTAGCCTAAACGTTACCTCCTTGGATAGCTCTCACTTCACCCTAATCACTCAGTTCTTTCACCTCCCCTTATTTTATGTCACAACTTGAAGTATCTATATATAAAATGCTTGCTTATTTTATGATCCCCCCAACACACACACACTACGAAGTAATTACTAGGTCAGAAATTTCATCGGTCTATTCCAAATGCCTAGAACAGCATCTTAAATAATAGATGTTCAATATGTATTTGTTGGATGATCAATTGGATTGTTTAGATGTTCTGTAAACCTGTACAGTCTGGAACCCAGAGCCTTTTACTCAGCATTTATTGTACACTAGGTACTATGCATTTGCTATATACCACGTACTAAGCTGATTAAGAAAAATTTGGTTATCTGATTTGTATCTCATAATAACTGTATACAGGTAAAAATTATCATTACTTATATTTTATAGTTGAGTAAAATGATGCACAAAGAGAATAAGTAATGTGGTCAGAGTCACAAAGTTAGTAAGTAGCAGGGGTGGAGCTTAAAACCAGGCCTGTTCACTCCACATCCATGTGGTCTTTGATCTCTGTTCCTACAGGCTCTTGGCCTCTTGAGCCAAGCATGGCCAGTTGGACACCAAGGGTAGTTCCCATGACTGGGTTTGTAGGCCTCTACCTTTCCTGATATGCATGGAGTGTGGCGTTAAAGAGGGGCTTCCATTTGTGATCATTCTAAGATTTCCCTGTGAGAGGTCAAAACCACAGGAACAGAATGTGAATAAGAGCAAAGGCAAGGAAAGGACACTGAGTAAGCTGAAGGAAGGACGTGGGGGATCTTTCCAAGTAGCACGTAAAGAAGGAACCCTGGGAGGAGCTGAATAGCTTGGGCTGGACTTTGCCATTTCCTCCTGAGACCTTGGGCCAGGTCTCCCACACATCTACACTTCACTTTGTTCATCTACATAAAGTGGTGCGATAATCCCTGGTACACAATAATCGCTCTGCAGTGGTCCTTTTTTCCAATGTTAATACCTTATTTTAGTTATTAGTACTACTAATATTATAGCTACCAATACTAATAAGGTGCGTTGGATGAGGGACACATTTAAATTCTCATCTTGACTCTGGGAGTCTTTACCAAAGCTTAACTTCCCCAAGCCTTGGTGGCTTCATCTGAAATTTGGGTTAATTGGCACCTGCTGTGTGTGGCCACCTTAGCGGAATCAGCATTAGAAGGAGCTGAAGGTGTTTAGATGAGAGTGATACACATGGAAAAGTTTGTCATTTTAATTATAGTCGATGTATGAGGAGGAAGAAAGCAAGGGAGGGCAGGGCTTGGAAGCGCTTTGCCATGGCAGGTACGCTGCGGCTGCTTTGAGACCGCGTGAGATCTGTCACCAACGGAAGGGTGTGGGGATTGGCTGTGTGTCACAGAGTGCCTTGAGAGAGGAGTGGCTTTACCTTTGTGACACCAGTAGAACCAGCTGGTTCTGCTGACCTTAGATTATTTTTGTTCTGGCAGGCACAGACTGGTTTGATAAGGCAATGGCAGATGTGCCTTTGTACAAATCCTGAAAGAGCTTCTTCTTGGGAAGATGCCTTGGAGAACAGCCGGCACCGACAGTACAGAATTTTTCTTTAATGTCCAGTGTACCTCATGTTCAAAATAATAATTGAAATGCATGCTGTTTATTACACTCGCATATGTTTGTAATCAAGGTACAACTCTAGTGGATGAGAAGCAAAAAGCTATAATTTGCTGCTCAGCATCATAGCTGTCGTACATTCATTTCAATAGCTTTATTTATCTTCTTCTTCATAAAGAACCATCCATATTGCAAATTTATTGAATGGTTAATGGCCTAAAAGTATGGGGTTCATTATAGAGCAATGTATTTATTGCAGTGTTGATTAAATAAAAGCATTGTAATCTTTCCAAATTGAACAATTATGTTCATTTAAAAATTTTAAACAGAAAAATCTTTTATACACTAATTGAGTTGCATAATGAAAAGCATGTGTAATGGAAATTTAAACAAAACAAATACTGAAATAATTTGAACAATTTTTTTTAACAATATAAAATGTCTACCTCGATCTTTATTAGAGATACTTTAACGGCCGGCATACTTTCAGGACCGGTGACCTGGGAGCAGAGTGTATGGTTGCAGAGCCCATTGGCCACCCTCACACACCATCTGGCCAACCCTTCAACATCAAAGTTCTGGTTGGCTACCAGCCGCAGCCCCTGACACTCTGGCCGTTAGCCTGGATCCCGACAGGCTGGCTGGAGGCCTGGAGGCCGAGCTGACAGCCTTTTCTGCAGAGTCTGATGAATGGTTTCTGGCACCAGGCGGTTGTGTTCTGACTGCCTGTGAGAGCAGTACCCCATCTAGAACATGTACACTGTCTCTTCCAGCTTGCCTGGGGTCGGGCCCTCAGAAGTGCCTTCTGCTGAGGACTTTTTACACCCAACAGGGGTCTTTATTTGCTCTCGGAATTCCCACTCCCTCCTCATCTCTGTCAGGCTGTGAAGGGTTGGTGATAAAAATGGTGCCGTCGTCAGCATTAAAGGGATCAGCTTTATTGGTGCACTCCAGTCAAGATTTTTCGCTGCCTGTGTTTTGTGGCTGTGTCCCATGCTTCAGTTATTTAGGGCTAAATCTTAATGTTACATTGAGATGGTAGGAAAGGGTGTGGAGAGAGAAAAACAGGCACATTTTTCAACTAGATGCTCATTTCCTGGTTCCACAGAGGATTTATGTGGGATCCTTGGTTTGCCCATGTCTCATTCTCCGGTTTTGAAATGGTCTTTAGTTTTCAGCTGGGCTCCATGAACATACGTCTCGGGCACACGGCAGAATGCAGGATGGTTGCCTTCCAGTTTCTGACACCTAGAGTTTGCTGGGATTATCAAGAGGCTTATGGATAAATCTCTGTACTAAAACCTACAATTATTTAAAGGTAGCAACAGTAATTTGCTTTGGAAGCAAATTCCTGCTGGTCTTATCCTTAGAATGAAGTTTTAGAAACATGAATATCTAATCATAATCCTCATACTGACTAAATAAATTAATAAAAAAGGCTTATGGCACCATAAATGAAAAAATATAAACTCTGATTAGGCATGTGATTCAGGCACATTTTCCTTTGACCCATTCATGAAAACTTGCCCAAAATGTCACTCTAGCTGAAGGGATTTAAGCGGATCCCAAAAGAATGGAGAGAAATTCATAAGGTCAATTCACTATGCCCAAGGTTATAGTAGTGAGGTTGATTGAGGACAGGTGAACACTCAACATGGATTGTATATCTCCGGCTCAGTGAAAATGTGGATAAGAGAGGCTTAAGACTGGATTCTGTTCCTTAAGAGGGTCTAGTCATTGGCTTTGACTTTATAGCTGAAAAGACAGAGGCCATCAACAAACAGCTGTGTTAGCATTCTTCCTCATGTTCCCTTCCCAAGAAAGGCTCAGCCAGATCCCAAATTCCAGTCAAATCTTAGGAGGTGGAGTGGAGTCTGTGCCATTGATCAGTGAAGACAATGGCACTTCAATAAAATGTGCTACCCTTTGTCTACTTTCTCTATGCCTTTCAAAGACCAATTGCTAAGGCTTTAAACTCATTTTACACTTAGTTTCTTTTCATATATTTTAGTCATAGTTCTAACAATTATTCAAAAGTGCCATTCTGCAGAAAGTGATAGAGAACCAGCTCTAGGTTGGGATGGTTTACAGAGATGGTCCTGTGATACTGACTAGGGATCTGACCCATAGTTATTCCAATAGCATCCCCATTTCAGCCATGAATTTATGCATGAAATCTGCAGAGGAAGTTCTCAGCGTCCTCAGAAATTTTTGAGGAGTAAAACTATTAATGATAATAACAACGTACCTAAGATTAGATAGCTTGTAAATGGCAGTACTGGGGTTTACACTTTAGTTTAGCTCCAGAATTTACACTTGTCAATGTAAATTCTTCTAGTATAGAAGAATGTACTCTCCTCTATACTACTTCTATATCATACTGGTTCTTTGAATCCTAACTCTGTTCTGAAGTTATTATTATTAATGCTGCTGCTAATGATATGAACAGTTCCTTATGGACATACACAGTGTATTATACTCTACCAATTCTGACACACGTTATCTCAAAACAATCCTGGAAGGTTGATACCTTACCAATTCTAATGTACATTATCTCAAAGCAATCCCAGAAGGTTGGTGTTTGTGTTGCTATTTAATGAATGGACACACTGAGGCTTGGGAGAGTTACTGAATTTATTCCCAAGTCATATAACCAATAAATAGCAGATTCGAGCCTTGGCCTGAGAGTTATAATTTTTGTAACTCTTTCCCCTACCATGCCTACCTCCTCTTCTTACCATTAACAGGGGGAAATTGATTTAGTAAAAATGAAATCGCCATTGGGAGAGTTCACTTGTCATAGCTACACAAGGGGAGGTCTTTTTTATCCAAGCAGGATGAGTACCTGAACCATTTGTATTCAGGATTTTCAGAGCCATGGTACTCTTCTGTTGACATAAACAACTAGAACGTGACAATATAGTTTTGAGAAACACTACGTATGCTGGTTCCTTGTGATTGTAGTCATGTTCAGTTTGCACTGCACTGTTCATCCATCCCTGAAGCAGAGTCAGAAACACTGCCTTCTAAGGCTAAAAATGTCTATTTACTCATTTCCTCAGTCACTCAGCATGTTTACTGAGCACTTACTAAATGCCAGGCCCTGATCAAGGTGATGCTCATACCATGGTGAACAAGACAAGGAAAGATGGAAGCTGGCCTCTTGGAGCTCACATTCCAGTTGGAGGGACAGATTCTAAACCAACCAATATAGATACAGGACATAAATAAAACTAAAGCAAGAGGAATTATAGCCCTACTCCAACGAAGCCGCTCCAAGCCAAATACATTTCCTTTCATTTACACTCAACATTTCCATCTTGAAAACATGAGCAGTAATTTCCCTGTTTAGTTTTAGCATCTTGGTGCCAGGTAATGTGCTGGATAGTGGGGATAAAACAGAAAGGATCCTGCATACCTAGACATACAGCTTTGTTTGGAAATAATCACAAATGGATAGAGAGAAAATTATAATAGAATGTGTTTAATTTATGGAATAGGGATCAGCAAACTTCTTCTGTAACGGGCCAGGTACTAAGTATTTTTGGCTTTGCAGGCCATACAGTATCTGTCACAACTACTCAGCTCTGCTATTACAACACAAAAGCAGCCACAGACAATGTGTAAATGAATAGGCATGGCTGTGTTCCAACAAAACCTTACTTACAAAAGCTGGTAGACTACCAGGTTTGACCTGTAGACCATATTTTGATGACTCTGTTTCAGAAGATAACAAGATGGAAACTACTCAAAAGTTTCCAGGGAAGTGTTCCTTGTGGAGGTTGACTTTTAAATGTAGAGCTAAGAGTAGTTGGTTATGGGACAGTGCATTCCAAACAGAGAAACAGCAAACAAAACAAGGAGGGTAAAGAGAGTAAGGTCTAGGAAGTGGGTGAAAGCTGAGTGACAGGAACACCAAAGGTGTGAGAGGAGGATAGGTGTTAAGTAGGCTGAAGACACACTCAAGGACCCAAGCACAGGAAAACTTGCAAGTCTTCCATCAAAGACAGAGGTCTCCCATCTGTCTACTTAGATTGGGAGATAAGATATGAGCCTCCCCTCTGTAATACAAATACATCTTGACCCAAAGAAGTCAATCTGTTTGCTGGTAGTTGGAGGGAACATTCTCTCTCTCTCTCTCTTTCTCTCTCTCTCATTCTCTCTCTGTCTATGGTGATCATGGGGGACAATATGTCCAGGGTCAATTGCATAAAGCTGATTTCACCCACAAACCCTTGCAAAACCCCAGTCAGTATTTTGGCACAGGTTACTTTCAACAATGGTTGTTATTTTGAGTTGATAATTGTGCACAGCTATTATTACCCAGGATGGGGAACCTCAGCAGTTCACAAGTTCAGCTCAGATAAGCAGTTTAATATTTGGTCACTTAACCTTCCTCATGAGCCAGCATGACACTTCTACCTTCTCGTTTTCCTTAGAGGCCAAATCCCAAGCTGGAAATCCTCCAGCCTTTACACTTTTGACCTTTCTGTGGCCATTTTAGTTCTACTGCGTAACTGCAGATGTTTCCCAAGGCATTGCTCACCTTGAGTGTTTCTCTAAGACCGACATGGTTTGGTCCTCCCCCTGCCACCTCCACATTCCCCCTCCTCTGAGTTTACTCTTCTGCAGATTGCTTCCTACCATGGGGAATTATTTCTAATTGCTGGATGCCTGGGAAGGAAGTTGTCAGAGCAACACAAAAGGTTGCAGAGACTCTGAGAACTCTACTTCCCCCTGGGCACCTCCAAGATCCTTCTTTCCTCCCCTTGAAGGTATTTCAGGGGATACTGAAGATGTACTCGGCAAACATTTTTCAACTTCGCGTGTCCCATCTTCATGACATCTGTCTTCTGTTGCCTGGGTATATTTTTTCTGGATTGGGTAAAATTTTGAATAAGGATTCCTGCTTTTATTTCTGGAAACTTTGTGCGTCATTGTAAATCATATACAATTATGTGTATAAGAACCAAAAAAAGAAATATTTGGGTTGGAACTTTGAAGCTTTGATTTGGCTACTTTAACCAGTTAGACCCAATTGAATGGAGTCATTTTTAATATTCTTTTAAAGGTAGTTAAGTCATAGAACTGAAGCTCTACCAAGGGCATTGAGTGAGAAAGTCAGGTTCATTAAGGAAACAAACTGATTAACTTTAGTGAATAAACTGGTCCATGACAACATGGTACAAAAAATCTCATCTTTGATAAAACAGCAGAAGTAGTTTCTGCTGTTGCTGGTGTGTGTGTGTGTAGGATATTTTCATTTGATTCAGCTTTTAAACTGTTTGCAAGGAGACACCCCACAATATAGGCAGGTGACATGGAGGGACAGCTAAATTCAGGCTGGTAGAAGGAGATGTTTCCCCAGAAGGCACAACCTCTCAGCTTCAACAGTTGCTCTTTTACGACTGACAAATCTAGTTATCAGTTCAGTGCTCTTGCCTGGAATGGTTGCAACGATCTCAGTGCATGTGCAGTCAGAGCATGTAAAGAACATTGCTTTCTGAAGCACTTCTTGGACAGAAGTATTCAGTTGCTAGTTATGGGAACTGATTTTGGCTAATGGAAGCCTTGCAGAATGTATTCAAAGCTATTAGGGAGCTCACAGAGAGGAAGGAGAAGGGGAAAAGTGGGCAGATATTGTTGGGAAGGTCAGGAAGACGGGAGCAGGTAGGGAAGCAAAGTTATAGGCAGGTCAGTCTGATCAAACAGGGTTGCTGCCCTGGGACCTGACCTCTTGCCATTGAGCTCTGAAATCAAGGTCCACCGTCCCAGGTGAGAGCTTACCCTGTCTATGCTGAATCTGGGAAAGGTGGGTCTGGCTCTGGCCCTTTGACTCCTATGGAGGAAGTACTGTAATAACACTCTCTCCAAGGACCACATTAGGGCCATGAGAAGAAATTACTTCTGTTTAGGATATAGGGTAATTAGGTAATTAAAAAATTAGGGGGAGAAAATAGATGGTGAACAAGCAGCAGGGGTGGTAGGAGACCTTTTGTGTAGTCTTTTAAGAGACAAACTCATTGGTAGATGCTGTCTTGACTCAACACCTCCCATCTTTACCAGGATAGATTTCAAATTCCAATTTCATAATTCCTTCACCATTTAGTGGTTTTCTATCTTACTGTTTTGATAGTGGCAGTTGGGATTGGAGATTTGGAAGGAGAGACTGGGGTACACAGACAAGAATGACTTGGTCACATTGAACCTTCAGAAGGCAAAGCATTTCATGCTAATATAAGTAGTGTTTTCACACTTAATTCATTATTTTTTCTCATGGGTCTCTCTGTCACACACACAAAAATGAAATTGCTTACTCATCTATCCACTTGCTATTTTCTTTTCTTTTTTTTTAATTTACTTACTTTTAGGGAGAGGGGAAGGGAAGGAGAAAGAGAGGGAGAGAAACATCAATGTGTGGTTGCCTCTCACATGCCCCGTACTGGGGACCTGGCCCGCAACCCAGGCATGTGCCCTGACTGGGAATCAAACCGGCGACCCTTTGGTTCACAGGCCCTCACTCAATCCACTGAGCTACACCAGCCGGGGCGTCTACTTTATTTTCTATAAAAAAGTTATTGAACATTGACTTTGCAAAAGGCAGCCCTTCAGTATTCTTGAAAAAAGGGGTCACTAAGGATCCATGAGCTCACTTCCTATGTAGGAAGTCAGATTTCCAATTACCTATGATAAAAGGCAGAGTGGAAGAGACAGCAAGGACAGAAGAAAAGAAAGGAGAGATCGTGCCCAGAGAAGAAAGGAAGGTTGCTCGGAAGTGGCAGCATTTGAGCCAGGCTATGAGGATAAAAAAATGCACCCTTAAAGTTAGGGTGTCCCAGACATAATGCCTGTGTTGCAGTGTTGGAGATATAAGTATGTATGTGTGTGTGCAGGTCCCCATGTAAAGAATCACATGTACATTAGAAAGGGTGATTGTCAAAACTTTAAACTGGTACAGCAAGGCGCTTTGGCACTGACCAATTAATTAGAACTTTCACTGGCCAGTCCAGCACACCAATGTGTAATAAGCACCAGCCTTGCCTATGAGGGTATCAGTGGAATCCCTCTTGTACACGCTTAACTCAGTCAAATGGAACTATGCCCACTCAATTTTGTGTATCAGTCCCCTCAGCTGGGTCATTCCCTGGGTGGGCGTGAGTTTGAAGATAGGAATCTGATGTTTCCTTTTGCTATCTTGGTTCCTAGGGTACCTCCTGGTGTAGGCATCTGCCTATGTTGAGGGCAATTATACTACTTAAAAACCTATATTTTTTGAACAACAGGACCCTTAAAATCAAGCCAGCTACATTCTGGGGTGCACCACTGAAGGAATGAAGTCTCTTTCCATACTGATGGAGAGATTGGCCTCATTGCCTCCACTGGCAGAGGTAGGTATGGGTATTCTACTTCACCCACAGCTCCAGGGAGGTATGGGGCTAACACTTGTCAAGTCTTTGCTGTCTTTAGAACCAAGCTCCCTGTTGTAAGCTTTAGTGGACACAGTCTGACACAGACATGCAGGTAGCATAACAATAGTTCATGAGGTTGTATGCAGCAACAGTCCCCAACTTGTGTGCCCCAGCGGACAATAGCCATTGATAGTAGCCATTGCAGACTTCTGGCTGCATGTGGCACTTTTGTTTTTGCTCTAAACTGCTTACCCTCTGGGACCATCCCTACATCTCTACTCAGAACCTCCTCCTAAGAGCCTCCACAGTCCCTTGCTGTTGGTGGTGAACAAGAGGAGAAGTTGACCTTCTGCAGCTTTCCTTCACAGCTAAGTCCACAGCAGCTTCTTGCTCTCCTCACCTCTACTTCTTACAGCTTTCTTCTCAAACTCTGTGCCCCATCAACTGAATGGGGTATTCCCAATCTTCTTGACTGCATATTCATATCAATAAAAAATAAAAATGTTGGTCAAGTATGTCTGTTTATTCGTAAGTGTGTGTATTTTCTTTTCTCATTGCTAAGTGGAGTCAAGTGATCAGATTTTGGACTCAAAGCTGGGATTTGAGTCCTGGCCTATCCTTTACTGGCTGTGATCATGAGTAAACAAACCCCTCCACCCCGGCAAAAAAAAAGAAAAGAAGAAGAAAAAAAGAGCCCTGGCTGGTTTGGCTCAGTGGATTGAGTGCCAACCTGTGCATCGAAAGGTCATTGGTTCAATTCCTGGTCAAGGCTCATGTTTGGGTTTCGGGCCAGGTCCCCAGATGGAGGCAGGCAAGAGGCAGCTGATTGATGTTTCTCTCACACATCGATGTTTCTCTCCCTCTCTTTCTCCCTCCCTTCCCTTCTCTTTAAAAATTAATTTAGAAAAAAAAAACGTAAAAAAAAAAGAAAAGAAAAGAGAAAAAAATACATCTCTGTGTCCCAGGTTCCTCAATAGTGGAAAGTATGAAATGACACCACTTATCTACCCGGATTGCTGTGAGGGTTAAATACGTCAATACACATAACGTGCCTATTATAAAGCCAGTGCTAATCATTAGCTCTTGTTTTTATTAAGTCATGATGGGGTTCATTGCCAATGATAGGGAGAAGCTTGGGACAGCTTGCTTGTGGTATTACTATGGCAAGGACATATTCACCCCCAAGAAGCCACGGTGAATTTTCTCATGGAGACCTTGTGATTGTGGAGGGAAGTGCTAGCACTATTTCCCCCAGGCATCGTGGAAATATAGACTGGGAACCTAAATAAATCTGTTCTTATCCTCCTGGAAAAACATATGTTATGTCACATTCTGAACATCCAGCCTACCAAGCCAGACGTAGTGTAACTTTAAATACCATCCTACCTGGGAAGGTGATGCTAGGCTCCCAGGGTCAGGCTGGTTGGAGTAGAGAAATTAAGATCATCTGGACCAGCTGGCAGTGGTCAGCAATTTGTTCTCAGGCCCAGCCTGAGAGATGAGCATGTCCTTAACCTGAGGAAGAAGGTTCTCAGAGGACTGTTATTTGAATCAAGTCAGAAAGTGTAGATGAAAGTGCGAAGTACAGAGCTGGGGTGATAACCTGACTCTATAACCCTGCATGGTGTCTAATAATGGGCATTACTATGGCCTGTGGATCCACTGTTGTGCAAGCAGTTATAAAGGGCAGAGCTGAGGATGGTAACCTGACTCCATAACCTTGTGTGTCACCTGGGAATGGGCATCAGACGATCCATGGATTCACTGACACTGTAAGTACTTATATATACGTTTGGGTTGTATATCTCAAAAATGGTTAAGATCCACTGTTATAAAGAACTATGCAAATTTAAGGAAAGGCTCTCTTTCAAGACATACTTTTTAAACCATGAAGAATAGATGTTTTGTCTATTTTTAAATTATAAAATAACTTTGGACAATTCTCATTAGTGTAATTTTAATTAAAACTTTAGCTAAAGAGTAATATGAGCAAAAAACATACACATTCCAGAAATTAAATAGACATCACCCCAGTGTTGTTCATGCACCACTCTCCAATCGGGGGGCGAGATTATGTGTTTTTCTGGTGTAAAAAAAAAATGTTGTGTCAGCTCCTGTGTTGCAGTTCCTTCTGGAATTTATTTTAAGAGACAAGCGTTTATCTTATTGAACTATTAACACCATTTATCTCTAATTTACAAAATGTCTTCCTTTATCTACCACCCTTCAACAGCCATAGTTATCACTCCCACAAACACATACATGTCTCAAGCTGAACTGCTAAATAAACTTATACCAAAATGTCTGGGAGTTATAAGGTATTTATCTTAAAGCTTTTCCCATTGCTTGTTGAGCATTTCTTACTATTTGGTTATTATATTTAGTGGTAATTTTAAAAGATAGATCACTAGAGTTGTAATAATTGCCTACACAAGAAACAAATCAGAAATCATTAGGAGGTTTCAAAATTCATTTGTATCCAGGTAATTGAGTGAAGTTATATGAAAGCAGGGACTAATGGTCTATCCTTGGCCTCTCAGTGTGAACACAGCTCTAGTTTCCATATAGGAAATTCTTGCTTCAGAAATCAGTCAATGGTTTGATAAATATTTGGTTCAGAAGCTCAATTTGAACCTCAAGGGATTGAATGCACAGAATGATTTTGACTTATCCCATCTGCCTCCAGGTCATCCCAGGGACAAGTTGTGTGTCGCTCCCAGGGGAGGCTGACCACCAGCTTTTGCAAGTGCAACTCTCATTTCTCTTTGTGAAAAACCTGGCTTGACTGTGTTTTCCAAATAGTATTCCCTTTCTGAAATGCAAATTCACACTCTTATTTCAAATCCAGGTGAAGACTCAGCACATCAAATTGCTTGTTTCAAGACCAGGCATAGAGTAGCGACGTATCAAGTGATGACATTTTTTAGATGTATTGGGTCCTGAAAAGGTGTTTGAAACAAGAATCAAATTAAAAAATGAGTGGTTACATATGTGTAACCGACTCTGTTGCAAGCCATTAAAATGGAATGTGTCGAGGCCGCCATTTGCTTCATTTCCAGAGACCCTTTCTCTGCGAGCTTTTTCAGGCTGTTTTCTTGGCTGTTTGGATGTGGTACTGCCCGTTCTGTTTGAACTGGGGGCAGGACTCACCTTGGGATCCCAGTTCAGGGTTCCCATTTGTGAGAAACATGATCGCAGACGTAATTGTTTGACTGCTGAAATATTGCTTTTCAAACATGAACTCTCCTTCTCTCTCTCTCTCTGTCTTTTAAACAAGGTCTGTATCTATTTTATCTGAACCAGTAGTAGTCATAACAGCCATCTCTCTTCTAAGGGAAAAATGAGCTATCAGTTTTTCTCAGGCTTGAGCATTCTCCCACCTGTCCTCAATTTAATGCACAAATGAAAGCACATAAATCTTTG
This sequence comes from Micronycteris hirsuta, assembly GCA_004026765.1. Classification (NCBI taxonomy): domain Eukaryota; kingdom Metazoa; phylum Chordata; class Mammalia; order Chiroptera; family Phyllostomidae; genus Micronycteris; species Micronycteris hirsuta. The sequence continues at coordinate 41,492 of PVJI01003836.1, read as the reverse complement.
TGACATTTTGGCATAAAGCACCTACTTCAGATGACTCCTTTAGGAAACTCTGAACCCAGGTGTTTGGTTTTTGCATAAACTTTGCAAAATGAGAATTGTAACGCGACTGTGTGTACACACACATACATACACATGCACCTCCCCCCAAAGGTGGTTGCATATGAAATGTGGAGAGCTGAAGGGATGTGGGTGGGGGTAGGGGAATAACATGTGTGCAAACTTAATATATCTTTTCCTCACCTGAGGTTGGACCCAGACAGTTAAATTATAATTACAGCCCCATCTGGAGGGGGAGAAAGTACAGTACTCCAGTGCTCCGAGCTTTCAGCATGGGTACTTTGTCAGGTAAAATAAACATATCCCATTTTCAGCCTGTGGTCAAACTCAACAAAAGCCATGAAAGATGGGACACTCATCAAGAACCAGATTGTGACATGGTGAGAATGACAGCACCAACAGGAGGAAAGAATGAAATGGTTAGTTACTTCTCTCAAGCCAGATGGTTCAGGAAGGCTGCTCAAGGCTTACCTCAAAGTGGCATAAATCCTTAGTGAAACTCATGGCTGATTGGTCCTGCTGCCAAGTTTGGTGTGTGGAGTGGGAAGGAGTCCCTTCCTGGCCAGAGAAATTGGTCCTGAGAAGTGCAGTGACTCAGGCTGGTCCATGGCCTTCCTTGGAGTATTTTAACCAGATCATCTGCTCTGGTCACAAAACGGTGAGGCTGTAAAACTAGGAACGCTTGGTGACCATGTTCCCTGCCCTGTGAAAGAAGCTGGTCTTTTGTTCTGAGAGAATGGAGGAGATTCAGAGAGAAGCAGAGAGAAGAGAGGGCCCTTGGTGTATCTGAGAGGGTCTTGGGAGTTCTCTCAGGCCCCTCTCACAGGTTCCTGTGAGTTCTCTCTCACAGCCCTGGAAGTTCTCTCTTTTTGCTTAATCTAGCTTTAAGTTTCTGTCACTTGTTATCAACAGGCCTCAGTCTGATATATCAATCATAAAGTAAAATTTATGTAAATATTACATTTGTTTGATCTAATAGTATCAATGCTAGTAATAATAATTGCTAGCATTTATTGAGGACTATGTGCCAACTCCTCTCCTAAGAATGTTATATATTTATTTTCTTTCACTTAATCTACAACCCTGTAATACAGGAGCAATTATTGTTCCTATTTTACAGATAAGATTGAGGCACACAAAGGTTAAGAGGTCTCACTGTTAAGATTAAGAGGTGCCCAAGGTCTCACTGCTTATCAGAGGAGGTGAACTTCAAACCCAGACCTCAGAGCCCAGTCTTTTAACCATCCCCTATTCACCTGTAGGCAAGTCGAGATGGTGAACAGCACCATCACTTCCCCCAACTGGCAATTCTAAGTGTTCTTGAGTAGGTAAAGAGTGGGGTTAAAGCAAATGTGTCCAGAGACCATGCCCAAGTCTATAAACAATTTTATCTGCACCACAGCCACAATGGAGTGACAGGTACTTATCTCCTATCAATAGAGAGACTTCAAATTATTGTAGCCTTTTATTTCCCCATCATTTTTCCCTTTTGTTTTCCCTGAAAACTGTGTCTTAGAGGAAGATGTGTATGTGAGCATCAACTGTCATATGTATTTCATGAAGAGAATAAATGAATGAATTTGATAACCCTTGGATACTCAGTGGTTCTCTCGGTGGTTCTCAGACTTGAAGGGGGCTTAGAATCACCTGAAGATGCTTGCTAAAATCCAGGCTGCTATGTTTCTGATTTGGTTTCTGATGCAATGGCTCTGAGGTAAGTTAGAGAATTTGCATTTCTAACAAATTTCCTAGGCAATGCTGGAGTTGCTGGTTTGGGGACCACACTTTGAGAACCATTGCCCTATGGCAACTGCAGCTGACTGTTCCTAAGCATATATGAAACATTAGGTCAATTCAGCAAAACAAGTCAGCCAGTTTGATTATTTAGGTGCATTGCCGTTAGTTTAGCCTAGCTGGTCCCTCTTCCCAAATGGCCAAATCAAAGTGAGCATATTTCATGGGTTCTGAGATTAATAAAATGGCACACAAAGATATTTGAACATTTCATAAGCAAGAAAATATTAAACTACTATCTTTTTATTACAGTAGTAATTATAGATTATTATATAAAAATAACTTGGGACAGTGTATTGCTATTTGTTGTTGAACAAAATCACATTTTTTTAATTACTATGACTGGTGCCAAGTGGTTACCAGGTTTTTATAGTGTTTGAGTATTTCCCAGTACAGTTGTGTGCCTGCTTTCACCTGCAACTCATCCCGAGAATACAGTGGGGAATGATCTCACTGTTACCATATTTTCTGTTTGCAGATATTTGTTATGCAAATGAGTTTGGGTGAGCTGAGCTGATGTCATTTTACTCTCTTAATTTAAATTGTTTTCTTTAAATGGACCAAAAAATGAGTTTGATTCAGAGAGAGGAATGATTAATTTTGTCCTCAGGACACAATTATATTCTTCGAGGATACCAGGCAAACTGCAGACACCTACTTTTTAATGCAAGATTCCAGTTAAAAATGTCCTCTCCTGAAATCTTTCTTTGAGCCTCAAAGACATCTCAACTGTACTTACAAGTTAGTCAGACTGAACAAAATAGACATGATGCAAAGGAATATCTTCAGGAAAAATTTGTTTTTCTCAAGAAATCATTTTTTATTGCTTTTTTTGTTTATGAGAGAGACTGGCCTGTAGTTTTCTTTGCCTGTAATTGTTTTGTCATGTTTTAGTGTCAGGGTTATGCTGACCTCATAAAATGAGTTTTAAAACGTTCTCTTTTGTTAAATGTTGAAAGAGTTTATATAAAATTGCTATTAATTCTTCTTAAATGTTTGGAAAACTTTATCTATGAAACAATCTCAATCTGGAGTTTTCTTTGTGGGGAGGTTTTTAGTTAAAGATTCAATTTCTTTAACAGATTTCTTGTTTCTTTTTGTGTTAGTTTTAACAAATTGTGTTTTACAAGAGATTTATCCATTTCATCGAAATTGTTTAACTTATTGGCATAAAGTTATTCAACATAACCCATTATGATTCTTGTAATGCCTATGATGTGGACTTTTAAATTTTGACATTAGTAATTTATGTTCTCTCTCTTTTTTCTAGATTAGTTTTGCTCTGGATTTATTCACCAATTTATTTACCTCTTTAAAGAATCAACTTTTGGCTGTGTTTGGTTTCCTCGTTGTACATTGGTTGTCTATTTCTTTGTTTTTTGTTCTGATATGTATAATTTTTTTAACTTTTGTTTAACTTCCTAATACGTTTATTGGATGGTAGCTTATATGATTTATTCTCACTCTTCCTTTTTCTAAGTATTTAAAGCTAAAACATTGCCTCTAAGCACTCCTTGAGCTATATCCCACACATTTTGATATATCATGTTTTATTATTATTTAGTTCAAAATAATTTTATATTTCCATTTTAAATAGTTTTCTTTTAATTTATAGATTATGTAGAGTGGGTTGCTTAATTTCCAGGCATTTAAAGCTTTTCCAGTTATCTTCCTGTTGCTGATTTCTAGTTTAATTATGTTGAGATGAAAAACATACTCCTTTGAAATTTGTTTAGATTTGATTCTTGTTTCAGCATATGGTCCATTTTAGTAGAAGTTCCATATATACTTAAAGAAGAATTTATGTTCAGTAATTATGGGGTATAGATTTTAGATAAATTCAATTAATCAAGTTGGTAAGAAGTTACTTCCTGACAGAAAAAAGAAAAGAAGTATTTTCCACAGTTTAAGGAGTAAGAGCACACAGTGACTGAGTGCGTAGTCGCGGAACATTAAGGGTCCTTGTCTCACTTCCATCTGCCTGCTCAGCATCTCTATCTGGATGTGTAAGTAGCATTTCGAATTAATACTCCCCCAAGGCACCCTGATTTCCCCTCTTCCTGTCTCTTGTCTCAGTTAATGCACCCAGGGCTCAGGCAGAGAACATTAGTTGTCCCCGATTTCTCCCTTTTCCTCACACCGCATCTCCACTGGAAGGTTCTGTTCCCTCTACTTCAAAATCTGTTTGTTTCTCAGATCCATGCATCTGCTACTTCCCTGGTCAAAGTCTCTGCCAGTTCTTTCAAGGGTACTATTATAGTGACTTCCTAATGTGTCTCTCTGCTTTTTAAAGCAGTTTTTCTCATCATCCTTCTCCATCTCTAGATCCTGCCACATCTTGCAACATGGCACACAGATTTTTGTTTCTCCCATAATAATCAGAGTCATTTTTTTAAGGCTTAAACCAGTTGATTTTTCTTACTAGACTTATCATCTCATCCGAGTTATTTTTGAAAAGAAAATCAGGTCAAATCACTTCCTTACTAGAAAACAAACAAATATAAAGAATGCCAAGTCTTTCCCTCCTAATTAGAATAAATTATAAAATCCTCACTATGGCCTATGAGGCCCTCCCCAGTCTGGCCCTGACTCCTTCTCCTCCTTGTCCACATCTCCAGCCACAATGGCCCCCTGGCTGTGCTTGGAAAAAGCCCAGGTCATTTTCTCCTCAGAGCCCTGGCACTTGCTCTCCCCTCTGCCTGGACTGTTCTTCCCCAGGTCTTCACCCTCTCGCTCTTCTGTTTCATCTAGGTCTGGACCATCATGTCACCACCTGTTTAAAACCCCATCCTGCCTCCACTGTGCTGCCACTAGTCCCTATTTCTCCTGGATAGAATTTCTCCATACACCCTGTCTGGAGTGGCTTAGTTGGTTTGAGCATCATCTTATAAACCAAAAGGTTGAGGGTTTGATTTCAAGTCAGGACATGTGCCTGGGTTTCAGGTTCAGTCCTGGATGGGGGACCTATGGGAGGCAAACCATTGAAATTTCTCTCTCTCTCCCCCTTCTCTCTTTGAAATAAAAAAAATTCCTTCATAGCACTTATCAATACCTGGTATTATTCACAAAGACATTTTTAAAATGATTTAATTAATTTATTTATTTAGAGAGAGGGAAGGGAGGGAGAAAGAGAAGGAGAGAAACATCAATGTGTGGTTGCCTCTCACATGGCCCCCACCGGGGACCTGGCCCACAACCCAGGTATGTGCGCTGACTGGGAATTGAATTGGCAACATTTTGGTTCATAGGCCAGCGCTCAGTCCACTGAGATACACCAGCCAGGACTGCAAAGTCATTTTTAATAGTGTGTCTTCTGCACTGGAAGATACATTCCATGAGAGCAGCAACAAGTTGGTCTGGTTTATCACTGAGACCTAACCCAGTCAACCAGTGCCTGGCACATAGTGAACACTCAGTAGATATCTCTTGGTTGGATGAATGTATAGCTGGATGCCTGGAGGATGAATGTTTAACTGAAAAAATGATTGCTTTATGTTCACTTATATGTAACAATTAAGTTCATCCTCTTTTAGGTAGCACTGGCAGGTTGATTTACACACTATAAGAGGTTAAATTTCTTAAAATAACCTGTGGCTTCTAATGTTACTAATTCAGGTTGGAGTTGACACCAATTAGTTTGAGTTGGTTTTCTTTGAGAATGAACAAACTCTACAGTTTTGAAAGATTGTGTACGCATTCTTTTCTGGAACAGAAGTATTCTGTGTTTGTGTGTGAATGTGTTTGTGTGCGTGTGCCTAAAGGCAGCTGTATCATATATATCTAATCTACCAGTGGACTGGACTGTGGGCATTGGTGCTGATGGATTAGAATTTAAAGATGGGGGAGGGTGAAGGAAACTTTTCCTTGGGTGATATTTTTGGTTTTTAGGGGAAGTACTTGTTCTTTCTGATTTTCTTTGTAATGTGGTAAACGTTGCTATCTGACCACCACCATCAGCAGGATAGGCTAAGCCTTTATAAGGATTATAATTCACAATTCTCACTACAACCCTACAAACCAAGCATGGCTATTTCCATTTTCCAAGTGTGGAAACTGACTCACAGAGACAACATATGCAAGATGACATGGCTGAAAAGTTACAGCACCAAGACTTTGCCTGTTCAACTCTTTGCCCCCAAAGTTGGTGCTCTTTCTGCTGAAATACATATTGTCTCTCTTTTTATGTTGTGTATGGAAAATAACTTAAAAATAATATTTAGAAGTTAAGAGTAAAAAACGTCTTAAAAATATATATGTACCTGGGTCCCCTGTAGTGATTATCCATAGCTTTTTATTATGACTAGGCAGACATAGATATTTTAGCATATTCCTTGCTTCTATGTCCTTATGCCATCTCTTGTTCTGTGTACCTCATTCTATTTCTGCCAGCCTAGTGGAAGAAACAAGGTGTTTCCAATGATTTTCAGCATTCAGATATGGCTGTGCCATGAACTGTTCTCATCTGGTTGTTTTTATGTCATTGTGTGATGTTGCTTCAGACCAAAAAGCCCTCTGGGGTCTTGCCAGATGCCAGTGGCCTCCATATTCATATAGTGTGTGCTTTTACCTAATTCAAGTATTTGTTCCCTCCCCAGAGAAGCCTTCCCAAATGCACTATCATCAGCACTTTCTCCTCTATTTACTTTTCTTCATAGTTCCCATCACTAACTGATCTTCAGGTTGCCATTAGCCAGTCAACCTGAGTATCAGGTCTCCTAGTCTGAGTTGATTTCTAAACATAGGTTCTCAGCAATGCCAGGATAGGTTAGGCTATTGATTCTCAAACTTTGCTTCTACAATTATTAGTGTCCAGTAGAGGTGGGCCTAAGAAATGCCTAAGAAGTTACCACTACTAAAATATTATAATGGTAATTTCCTAATGCAGAAAATGAAACAATATTGCTGAACAGACTTTTTTTTCTACTGCTGAGCATTTTCCTCTTCCATAATTTCCTTTTAAAATCTGTAGTGTTCTCTCTTTGGCTGGTTTAGTTCAGTTGGTTGGAGCATTGTCTTGTGAACCAAAAGGTTGGGGGTTTGATTCCCAGTCAGGGCACATATCTAGGTTTCTGGTTCAATCCCCAGTAGGGGCGCATATGGGGAGAAACCAACTGATTTTTCTCTCTCACATTGATGTTTCTCTTTCAGTCTCTCCCTTTCTCTTTCTAAAAAAATCAATAAATATATATCTTTAAAATTATTTAAAATCTGTGGTGCTACCTATCTCACTAATAGATTCAATAATAACAAATGGATTTTCTAGAAGAGTTCTGGGACCAGACACATACATTTTGACTACACGTTGCTTCTGAGGATGCCTTTTCAGGCTCTGGGAAGGCAGCAGTGGATGAAATTAAGTCCCTGCCATCATAGAGATTGTTTCAATCCTGTTGGAGGAAAAGATGATTAAATTAAAAGTACAACATTTAAGGCTGAATTGTTAAATTGCATATCAATAACATAGCAATAGTTTTAGCTAGAAAAAATGTTCCTAGGTCATGTACTGGAAAAAATGGTATCAGTGTTTCCTGGGGTTCTCCAGAGAGAACATAACTTCCAGATGTTCTTTCCCTGAGTGTGTTAGGGAGTACTCATGCTGGAAAAAGGGTCCCTCAGCCCTGGGCTCTGGGCTGAGGCTGGTGGTTGGGATCCATGATATTGACCCTGGGATGGGTATTTTAGTGACAAATTCCACCAACCCCCTGATGCTTATATCTGTTTACTTAGATTATAACAAATAGCTTCAGACACAGCGATTCCATGTGAATACAAACAGTCCTAGCCATTAGAAAACTCTCCAGCAAAGCTCTGGGAGTACATGTGTGTTTAGGGGTAATCATCTCCAGGAAACATCGTCGTCCTACAAATTGTCATTGCTGTCATCTTCCTATGAAATTTCTCATCCTTTTGAATGCTCATAAATGGGCATTTTCATGCAGAATACATCATTTTGAATTGAATTTCAGTAACTGCTCTGGTGGCTGCCCGCCAGCCTGACAATGTCTGTCCTTGTGAAATGAGCCTTGGTGAGTCTGTTTGGAAGCACGCTGGCTTTGGTTTTAGCAACAGACTAGGCTGAGTCCAGAAAATATTTTTTGATATTTATTTTCATAGCATGAATAAGCAAAACAGTCAAGAAAGTGCTGATTGGTCTCTAATTCTCAAACTCCAGCTTAGAAAATAGAAATTCAGATTTTCTATTCCACCTCCCAGCCCCACCTCATTCTCCCTCTTTTCCAACGGGGGCTGATATTGCTGGCTTTGGCAGAAGTGGGGATGTGTTGAAATGCTGTAAATTACAGTTAATGTGATATGGTTCTGTTTATCCTAGTCCAACGCTGTTGAACCTACCAATTTTTCCCTTCTTGGCTTCCCATGAATTAAGGCAACCAGAGGATAGCCAGTTGGAAGCCTGGACCATTTTCTTTTTCAGTTAGAGTAAAAGACAGACATAACTGATGAATGCTGGCCCTAAAGAAAAGGTTTTTTGCCTTGACAAGACATTCAGGAAAAGCCCAAGACACAGCCCTATTTACTTCAGAAGAAAAAGGATTATGTTCAGAGATGTACAGAATTGAAAGCATGAGTCAATTTTCTAGGGGAGATTCACACTAATAAAGTTTAAGTGGAAAATGTCGATAACTTCATAACTATGAATTGAGCACTAAAGAGACAGCCACCATCTTTGAGTTTCTCATTCACAACTGAGAAGATCACCTCAAGCAGATGGTCACTGATAGGGTCGCATTGCCTCACACCTGACTCATTCAAGAGTGCTGTCAATCTTCATGCGCAACACTCTTGGATGCCGGTGACCCAGGCACTCTGGCTGTCATTGTGCAAAATGACCACTGTGAATAAATTGTTCAACTGCCAATCACTGGGTTTGTTGGGAAGATGTGGCATTCTTCAGATTTTTATTAGAAGTCAGAGAAAAGATAGAGCTTTGTTTTCATGTAAACTGAGTTTTTAAGAAGGGCTATATTAGGACCATGAGGTTCTTTTGGGGGGAAGTAAGAATAAATCACATATATGGTCAAAACTAATACATAAATAATTGGGGAAAAAGCATCAAATCGAGCACTTACATATCTGGTGTGCTCTGAATATTGTACAATCCAATTTATGTTTGCTTAAATAAACAAGGTTGAATAGCAATGACTTTATAGAACAGTGGGGAGAAATTAGCAATGACTTTATAGAACAGTGGGGAGAAATCTAAAAAAAAAAAATCAACTCTATCCCACTGTTAATAATTGACTTTAAAAATGTGTGAGGTGTGGTTAGAAAAATGTGCTGTAAACTTTGGAGGTTGATGATGAGCAGTTTAGAGTTTTCTTTTTCTTTTTTTTTAAATATATTTTTTTAAGATTTTATTCATTTATTTTTAGAGAGAGGGGAAGGGAGGGAGACAGAGAGGGAAAGAAACAGCAATGTATGGTTGCCTCTCACATGGCCCTCACTGGGGACCTGGCCCGCAACCCAGGCATGTGCCCTGACTGGGAATCGAACCAGGACCCTCTGGTTCCCAGCCCGTGCTCAATCCACTGAGCTACACCAACCAGGGCTAGAGTTTTCTTAAACAGAGGCAGGCGATGTCTTATGTGCATGAAGGGAAAAATGAGCCCACCACAAACTCCCCTCTACCCTCCACGCAACTTTTCTGTGATGGACCTGTCAATTCAAATTCCTTACATTTGTCTGGTGTGTTGCATATTTATGTATATTTATTTAACAGAGAACTTATGATTTACCAGATACTGTTTTAAGCATTTGCAAAAACATCTAAACCCTTATGACTAGTCCATGAGTTACGTGCTCATATTTTCTTCTTTTCACTTGGGAAAATAGAAGTATCAGGAGGTTCATAACTTTATTCATTGACTCACTAGGCACTTATGGAGCCCTTTCTAAGCACAGACACTGTATTAGGTCCTGGAGCTACAGCAGGACCTTCACTCTGACACCAACCCTGTGGCATAGTCATTCTTTCAACTAGTACCCACTGAGTGTCAGTCCCAGGAGAGGCACAATGCCCACTGCATGAGATTCAAGTCTAGTCAGGGGGACTGCCGTTCATCAAAAATATCACAAAATATAAATAAGATAATACAACTATGGTACATGCTACCAAAGAGGTGACATAAAACTAAAGGAGTACGCAGCAGGGGGATTTGAGTTCACTGGGGAAGTCTGAAGAGGCCTCTCTGAGGATATAAATGTGTGAAGAATAAAGAGGAATTCAGCAGGTGAGATGGGAAAAGCATTCCAGCAAAAGGGAGCGGGACCATGTGTGGAGAACTGGATGAACTCACTGAAAGCAAGTCAGGAGAATTCAGTGTGACATGAACAGGAGAGGTCAGACCCAGAAGGTCTTTGCAAACCTTGCAGGAAGGGAGGCAGTGCTCACCGCAGCCCTGGGAAACTCCGGAATGTGTAGCACTTGGAGAGTAATGGTGCTGATGGGCATTTCTAAAGACAACTTTGGCTGTGGTGTAGAGAATGCGTTAGACTGCGCCGAAAGCTAGAAGTTGACAGGTTCAGTCTCCAGAATAGAGTGGTGGCTGTGGAGATATACAGGAGCACCAAATGTTGAGAGATACTTTGGGAGTTAAGCTGCATGTGGTGAATATGCAAATGGTTCAAAGGTAAACCATTTTACAGATGGGAGAACAATGGATGGACAGAGAAGCTGATTAACTCTCCTGTGGGCACACAGCTAGGAAGAGATTCCTTCTTCACTAGAACTCTTTGTCTGCTAAGCAAGCACTTTTACTCTCTGTTCTATGAGAACAAAGAAGAGGAAACCAGGAACCTTGGTTGAGGAGGCTGAACAAAACTTTAAGGAAAAAATATTTGATCGTAGTTTCGCCGAATGAGTAGGAGACAGGGAATAAGGGTGTTCTGGACAGAGGGGATTGTATACAAGCAAGCAAGATAAGGGAGATTTGAGGGGTGAAGGAAACTATGCCTTGATTATGGTGGCAATTGCAAGAGTCCATAGATGTGTCAAAACTCACCAAACTCACTTAAATGGTCCATTTTAATAAGCATACTTGGTTCCCAGGTCTTGATCTCTAATACCTTTGTGCTCTAAAAGGAACCAGTGGTTCTCAAAGAAATGGCTGATTCTGGGGCTGGAGTAGGTTTTTACAAGATGAACCTAGAACATTTTGTTGTGCCAGAAAGTAAAGAAGTGATTTTTTAAAAAATGACAGGCATATCACAAGGAAATACTAGCCAACCTGAAAAGGTTCCACTGGCAAAATCTGGGAAAATTTGGTCACCAAAATAATTCAGAATAGTCATAAATTATAAAATATGAGAAAAACAAGAAACTGTGAGTTTGTACTAATAGTAAATACATAAATGAGCAAGAGGGGAGATATTATCTATGAAAGGCAGCTGAATGTGGACTGGTAAGTGTGGAGGGAGTGCTGAAGTTGGGAAATCATCTTTTTGCATCCACCAAAATATAAGTTTTGTTTTTGCAAGAATCATCAAAGGATACAAAATCCATGGGGATATTTTATTTAATTTTATTCATGTATTTATTTAAATTTTTTATTTTTTAACATTTTTATTGTTGACACTATTGCAGATGTGCCCCCTTCCCCCAGCCTTTGCCCCTCTCCACCTGCCCCGCCCCCTTCCTCTGGCTATTGACACACTGTTGTCTGTGTTTATGAGTTTTGCATATATGTTTTTTGGCTAATCCCTTCACTTTCTTTTATCACGGGGATATTTTAATGAGGAGCAGGATACTTGACTATCGCAAAGCATCTTCCCATAAATTGCTTATTAGTTGCAAGGGACGAGGTAGTAACCACGCAATGGAGAAACTGGATAACACTTGGGTTGATTAACATCAGCATTACCACTGGGGCAGATACCCACTGTGTACCTCCAGATGCAGTATTCATATCCATAGCTCCAGTTGTTGAACTGAAATAGGATTAAAGCAAAAGATATCAAGAGGTAAGTCTGAGATGAAGAAGAGGAAAATAATGGCCAATGGATTTATAAAACGAGATACTCAACCCTGGCTAGTAATCAGGAAAATGCAATCAAAGCAACCCAGTATTGATTTTCTCAGACTGATTCCTGACAAGGGCACAAAAGAGATAGGAATGTTCATATTATTTGCATAAGTATAACTTGCTAATATTTTTAGAGGTTAATTTACTAGCATTTAACAATATTAAATATCCTTACCCTTAGACTGAGCATCTTAGGTCTAGGACTTGTTCCTAGAATCCACCACTAATTATATGCAGAAGAACATTTGGTCCAGGGCTGTTTGTGGTAGAAAGCAATTAGCAGCTGTACCAGTTATCTATTGCTGCATATCAAATTACTGCAAATTTAGCAGCTTAAAACAACACACATTTAGTGTCTCAATTTCTGTGGATCTGGAACCCAGGCACAGTTCAGCTAGGCCCTCTGCTTTAGTCTCTCACAGGCTGCAATTAAGGTGTTGGCCAGAACTGGAGACTCATCTGGGACTCCAATGGGAAAGGATCTGCTTCCAAACTGACATGGTTGTTGGCAGGATTCCGTTCCTTGTGGGCTGTTGGCCAGAGGCTGCCCTTGGTTCCCTGCTATGTGGGCCCTTCTGTAAGCCAGAGAGAGAGTCTGCTAACAAGGGGCAAGTTACAATCTCTTGTCTCCTAATCACAGAAGTGTTATCTCCTTCACTTTTTCTTTTGATTCACTAGCCAGCACACACTCTAGGGGAGGCAGTTACACAGGGGCACAGATACCAAGTGGTAGGGATAACTGGGAACCGTCTTAGACTCTGCCCACCATGATGACCTGAATGACCATCAAGAACATAATGTTTAATAACTACTGAGCTGTCACCACACCTTGGGAAACATCTCAGTAGTTAATAAAGGATGATGTTAATGTGTGTACGCACAGACACGGAGAGATTTCCCAAACCTATTGTTAAATGAATGAAGCAAACAAAGTTATTTTGAAAATAACTATGACACCATTTGTGTAGAAACAATATAGTTTTCCAAATTAAAACGTGTTTATGTGCTCGAGTATATACATACGTGCATCCAAACACAAAGGAAGAGGCTTGGGAGGGGACACATCCGTCCATTGATGGTGGTTACCACATACCCAAGAGATACGGGTTCAGGGCGGAGGGGGAATAATGAGAAACTTTCTCACTTTATTCATTGTATTTATTGTTTGGGTCTTTTTTTTTAACAGTGGGAATATATTTGTGTATTATATATTTGTTTCCAAAAAAAAAAAAAATACTTGAACTGGAAAACTGGGGCTTATGTCCAAGAGTGTTAACTTTTGAAAACGTAGCATGCTATACATAAATGTGTCCCAACAGTGCCTTTTCATTGTGCACATTTTAAAGGTTTGCTTGGTTTTCCATCCCAGCTTTTTCCCAGCTGTCTGTGACTATGCCTGGAACAAGGAGGCTAATAAGGGCTCTGCTGTCCCAGACCCAGGAGCTGCTTTGGAAATAACAAGAGCAGGGCTGCAGCGAGCTGGCAGCTGGGTCCCATCGAACCTCTTCTTTCTCAGACACAAAGGAAGACCACAGTAGCCACCCAGAGCGGAGCCTGGTGCTGCGGGGCACTTCTGGGAGGCCACAGGAAGGGAAGGGAAACAAATAGTCCCTTTTGTGGTATGTCTTTTGTCAGTTCCATGACCCACTTTATCATCAAAAGATGAGCGCAAGCTCCCATGGGGAAGATGCAGTTCAAGAGCCACCGCTCAGTGGTGACCTTGGGCCAGCTGGCCACCTCATCCCTCTGTACCCAGTGGCCTTTTCTGTAAAATGGTGATGGCGATCCTATTGCTATCATAGGTTTGCCGTGGGGAGTAAATGAACTGATACACTGAGGCACTTGGCTTAGTGCCCAGGCATATTAGGCATTCCAGGAAGGCTAGCATCTGCGACTGTTGTTGATGTTATTTATTGTTATCAACGAAAGTTGGCACTTACTAAACCCTTTCCAGATTCCTGATCCCAGCTCCATGATAAGGTTTCCGAGTGTTTTATCTCATTAAATTTTCCAGCCTTCCAGAGTGGAAGCTACTCTGAGGCTCAGAGAGGGAAGTTGTCACATTTCATTTTAATGAATAATGGATAGACCACCTTCATTTTACCTGGGAGCCACCGAACAATTGGGCAACAATCTAGCCGGGGTGCACTGTTTACAAACCCTGGTGCTGAAGGGGTGGCTGCAAGGGGCTTCCTTGTTCTCAGGCACAGCAGCTTCTCTCTCCCAATGAGCTCTGCCTGCTCAAGGGCTAGAGGGTTAGTGTGAGCTTTATGGCAAAGCATTTCTTGTGTTGAGTTTTCTGGATACCCTTTTTTTCTAAAACTTGTTTTCTGAAATAGAGCTTCAGACTAAAGCTGCAAGACTGACAATCAAATGACAGACAATGACAAGTGTTGATAAGAATATGCAGAACCTGAAACCCTTTTATATTGCTGGTGGGCATGTAAAATGGTTCAACTACTTTGAAAAACAGTTGGCAGTTCCTGAAAATGTTAAACATAAAGTTTAGCATATGGCCCAGAAATTGGTATCTACCCAAGAGAAATGAAAACATATATTCACACAAAAACTTGTAGACTGATGTTCATAGCAGCATTATCCTGAATAGCCAAAAAGTGGAAACAACCCAGGTGTTTGTCAACCGATAGATGGATAAACAAAAGGAGGTATAACCACGTGGTAGATAAAAAGGGGTGCCACGAAATGGATGGACTTGAAAATATGATGCTAAGTAAAAGAAGCCAGTAATAAAAGGCCACCTGTTGTACAATTATATTTCTATGAAATGCCCAGAATAAGCAGATCCACATAGATTGAAAGTAAATGGGAGGTCGTCCAGGGCCTGGGCATGGGAGGGATGGGCATGACAGCTCCCGTGTCCTGTACATGGGGTTTCTTTGCAGGGGAATGGGAATCTTCTAAAATTAGATTATGACGATGGTTAGAAAGTTGTGACTCCACTAAAAAGTAATGAATTGTTCATTTTAAAAGAACAGATTTTATGGTATGTGAATTACATCTCAATAAAACCATTTAAAAAAATCCACCTGACTTGCCAAGATGCCAAGCTTTTGAAAACTGAATGAACCAACACCTGCAATGTGCTGTTTCTTATTTGAAAATGTGCAGAACTGGGGAGATGACTTCTAGTGGAGAGATCAGGATAAACTAGAAAGACATTTGACTCCTAAAGCTGGTGAGCCTTTAAATGTGCCAGAGAGAATGAAATAGGTTTGGGCATATGTAGGAATGATATTCTCTATGAAAGGGACAGTATGAGCCATGGTCCTGAGGTGAAAAGGCCGGGATGAAAAAAACTGACCATTGTTGTTGGAATTAAACGAAGAAGATATACTGCATTTTAAACCATACTTACAAATACTCACATCTATGAACAGATTTTGGATAACTTTTATATTGGAAGTCAAAGAGAAAAATATAAATGACCTAACTGAACTTCACCTTATAAGAAGTATCCGTAGGCCACCTTTATTCTTCCAAGCAAATACATCAATAATGGCTTCGTTGAGAAATTAAATATTGATCTGAAGTTGCTAAGAACACTTTTTTAAACATTAACTGTGAAAAACAATTTAATCCTAGTACATCCACTTTCAGTAATCATCTGGTCTCGCTCTGTGGTTGGATACCTGATTTGGGGTGGTCAACATGCAAGCCAAACTCTTACTGACGAAATGGCGTGTGGCATTACTCACAGCAGACGTTCGTCCTCTCGGAGAAGAGCCTTCCCAGAGCAGACAGCCAGGGCGATGACTGTCTCAGAGCCTTCGGTGCGGCTGATTCATGACAAACCCAGGGCAGACCAGATGGCCTCTATTTATACATGTATTAAACAGCTTTCTACATCCTCTCCCCTCCATACACATGTCTCAGCAAGCTTACGACCCATTATGTTTTCTGGTTCTCTGCTCAAAAGTCCTATGATTATCCACACTGACCGACTACAGGCAGCAGTGAGAAATGAAGTATCTCAGGTTCTCATCAAATTCCCATGTCCAGAGAGAACTGGAATAAAGCTCATTGAGAAGGATGAGTCCTGCTCATTCAGAAACTGAATCCAGAGGGAGAACACAGACACAGCCCCCAGTTAAAAAGAAATTAGCAGGTGACTAAGAGACCATGGGTGATGATAAAGCTCTAACCTGCTCCAGGCATGTAGGCAAAGGTGGGGGGAGAGCAGTGGGCTAAGGAAACTGAGTCTGACAACAAAAAATATGGCCTCATGGTGTCTTTGTGGGAGCCGAGTTGGGTTTCTGTTACCAGCAGAGAGAGAAGTGATCTTTGCTGATCTGAAGGTGAGCCACAGGAAGGTGTTTCAGGAAGATGGTCTGGTGGGGAATTTGAAAACAGGGAGTGAGATGTGATATCTAGTAGGACAAGATGACCCATCAGCAGCCGAAGCTCTGCTCAGGGCACCAGCTAAGGAGGGACCAGTCCCCTGTTGTCCTTCCTCCAAAAAAGAGAAAGACAGACAGACAGAGATAAGGTCAGTTTTTATGTATTTATCCAGAATGTTGACATCAGAAAATGGTGTTTATATTTTAGCATAACATACATTTGGGGACTATAAATCTGTTTTGTGTGATGGACACATATGCACATGCATATGTGGATGCCTGTGACCATGGGTGGGAGGACAGCATGGGTGGGTTATGCATGTGGACTGTGTGGGGAGCATGTGTGTGTGCACATGTGTGGGTGGATGGTTGTGGTTGCCTGGGTATATGTGGGATTTGTGTGTAGCTGTATGTGTAGCTGCTGTGCCTACAAGGTTGGGCAAGAGTAGGTTTACAGTTGTGAGTACCTGAATTACACTTTATTCTTATATTTTACTTATTGCAAACCTACTTTTGCCCACCCCTGTCTGTACATCTGTATGTGTGTCTGTGTGTAGGGGACAACAGAGCACCATAGACTTTTTATTGCCAAGGTTTTGAAGGCCACGATCTGGCCCGAGATTCTGCCACTGATGCTGTATCTGTGACCAACGTTACAACTGTGCCACTACCACTAACAGATAAATTCCACTCTGGGGACCTACCTAAGCCAGGTGCTTTCCACACAACAGGTGGCATTTGCTGTAAAAATCCAATTCAAAGCAAAGGAACATGAGAATCCACAGTCCCCCAAAGCTCTGGGCTCAAATTCACACCCAGTGTTTCTGGACACCAAGCCCTGCTCCAGCCAAGGCCCCAGAACACAATCACAAGTGGGTTTGCTGAGTTCTTTGACGGGGGAGAAGTGAAGAGGACCTTCAGTGGGAGAATGGTTGAAGGGGGGATACTGAATTGGGAGACCAGTAACAAAGCAATTTCTTCTGATAATTGGTGCTTGAGTTCCATAGTTGGACCAAGCAGTCTGAAAGTTTCTTCTTCAGCAGTAGCTGGACTGCCCGGAGTACAGGGCAGGACAAGTGGAAAGGGGGAGGCAAGCGCTCCTCAGCATCTCAAAAAAGAGAAACATGGTTTTCTGGACTCACACAGGCAGGTTCCCGGGGCTGTCTAAGGGTGGGGCCGCCAGGCAGCCTGGTTTGAAATGCTTCCACACGGATATCATGCTTCAAAGAGTCAGCCCCTGTGGGCCAGGAGCTGAACCTGAGTGTGAGGAGGGGACAAGAGAGCTGGAATTCAGGCTGCCTCCCCTCCCCCAGGCCCTGGAGGGTTTGTTTAACCCCTCAGGGGTGCTGTGTGCCTTCCTTGTCGAGGTGGTTTGTGGCTTAGTGAAGCAATATTTATAGAGTGCTCTGTGATTCTTGGGCGAACATTCGTTTTATAAATGAATGATCAAATTTATTAGCAATGAGTAACTAACCCGTCTACATTTATTGTGTTGATAATACAAATTTACAAGGTTTTAATTGCCAGTTTTAAAACCCCAAAAACCCACACATAAATACATGGGTAATAAAATATCTTCTCACTGTGCCCTTGACTTCTGTAGTTACATTAGGGCTTATGAGGAGGGTCTGAAGGAGGTTTCAGATGTAATCACAAAACTTGCCTAAAAGGATTAGGGCCAGCAACAGCCTAATTCAAACCTGGCTAGTGGTAATTTCATGTGTTTCAACCAAAATTATCCTACTGATAAGTATTAATAATTTTCTTTATAATGCTTATTAATATTAATAACCTTTTATTTCTGTTATTATCTCATGTAATGCCTTATGACCTCGCTACCCTGTGTGTGGTCTCCGGACAGCAGCATTGGTATCACCTGGCAGCTTGTTCAAAATGCAGGATCTCAGGCCTCCTCCCAGACTTACTGAGTGCCCCCGCCATTTCTATGTACATCAACATTTGCAGTCTGCTGTGTTCTGTGGTGGTTATAATCTCTCCTATTTCACAGTAAAAACCAAACAAAACCAAACAAAAAAACCCCTGAGCTTTAAAGAAGTTTAACACATTGTCTACAGTCCCAAGGTCAAGCTGGATTTGAATCCCGTCAGTTACAGTCAAAGCTCTCAGCCACCAGGCGGATGCCGCAGGTGTGCGGAGTCCACACAGCATCCGTAAGCATGAAGTTGCAAGGACAGTGATGACAGTCTTGGGCCCTCAAAGTAGTGACCTCACTGGGCTCTGGTCCATGGGTTGTGTACTCAGCTGTTTGTACCTTCCTCCTTTAAGCCTAATGTGGGGGAAGCTTGTGATGTCCAACCTCTGCACACGATCCATCTCAGAGAGAACAAGGGACATCTTAAGATTATGACCAAGGATGGCCTCATGTAAAATTTCTTCAATGTTAGAAATGACAGTCAGTTAACTTATTGCTAAAGAAAAATATAACTTATTTTAGAACAGTGATATTAATCCCAGGAAGACAGAGATTGCCTGACGCTCAAGTGAAGTGGAAAAATGATCATATTCACTAATAGCAACTTAAAAAATATTTAATGAACATTAACTATGTAAGGCAATATTCTGAATGTTGAAAATAGAGAAGGGGATGTAAAACTGAGTCCCTCACCACAAAGATGGAGGAAGTTTAACAAGTAAAATGATCAGAGTCATTCCTGTATCTCTTCACCAGACTCAAAAGGAAGTCAAATAATTTCTCTACCTTAAATAGTGAATTGAATTGATTGATGCAAATGTCAAAGCAAGATTCATGGAAATTACCCAAAGTACTTGAGCTCCTTATGTCCCTCTATTACAGTGGCCTTAATTTAATCTGCTCTCACCCTGAATGCACCTACTTGATGTACAACGAGAGGTCCCTATTTGTTGCGCTGAGCCCTTTTGATGTCAGGGTCAGATTCTAATCATGAAGAGAAAGAAGGGATATTTGGGGTTACATGGAGCCTGCCCTACTGGGCTTCTCCTCTACAAGGTATTCTTTAGGATATTCTTTAGGATATCAAGGTATTCTGGGCATCTCAGCAAACCCGACTCAGTTTGCCTACCTGTCAAGTTGGTAAGTAAATATCCCATTTATTGATGCAAAAAAGAGATGTGTAACTTTGGTGCCCAGAAAACATGCAGATGTACTAAGAAGGATGTTGGCAAGTATTCCTGCACAGAACTCTCCTTTCTTAACCCTCTCGTAAATGGTTTTAAAACAATGCTCTCCTCTGCACTGTATTGAAATAATTCAGAGTGTCTCCTGAGACAAGGACCTTCTAAATTTATGACCTGGCCTCTGGAACTCTTCCCTAAGGGCAAAGTTCCTCTGTAAGAAACACCTTCCACCGAGTGACACTTTCAAAGAATTCCTGGGGCTGGGGAAAGAAACTCATTCTTCCAACAGAACCACAAACAATGGGACCTACGTGGGCCAAACATCATCTAACTGTCTGAAAACTACCCCAGAGGCTCTCTGAGGAAAGGGACAGACAAAGACCCTTCACAATTGCCCTTTGTTTCTAATTTTATTATAAATTATTTTAAGATTATTGAATGAATAGGCATTTAGAGATCTGGTTTCATCTTTCTGGGTGTCCCCTTATTAGATTCCTGAAGCCTAAACAAAGTACAGTCCACTCAAAACCCCCAAACTCAGATGCCTGGGTCACTAGCACAATAAGTGAGAGAAGTGGCATAAAACAAAATAAAACTATATATTTAAAGATAGATATAGATATATCTATATAGATATATAAAACATTGTGAAATGTAGTGATTTAGTGATTACTAGGAAATGACCATTGTACTGTTTTCATAGATGTTTCCTTTTTTATTGAAAGTTGTAACTTCTATGTATGTTAAACTCCCAGTAATTCCAAGCCTTCAGCGAAAGTGTAAGGTCAGAGAATAGGGGCATCTGTTTGACAGAGAAGGTGATTGAGGAAGACCTGTCTGATCAGGTAGCAGTTGGTTATGACCTGAAGAGTCAGACCTTCGTCATGAGGATCACAGGCGGCAGACTTATACGTAGACAACGAAGCATGTGTGGAGGCCGTAAGTGGAACCAAGAGCTGGCAGTTTTCCAAGAGCTGGAAGAAGGTCAGTCAGGTTGCAGTTGCATTGCAGTGATGGAGGGAAATGTGAGCTGAGCTGAGCTGATGTTGGACAGGATGGAAAGAGCCAGATCACACAGGTTATATGGTCCATCAGTGAGCCATTGACATGATCTGTTTTCAGTATGAATAGCAGCCCTCTAGCAGCTATTTGGGTAACAGAGCTTAGGTTGTTGGCATGGAAATATGGGAGCACTTAAAAAACTGTTGAAATAGTTGAGAGCAAAGATGATGAGGGTCCATTGTGATGGAGCTGAAGAGAAGCAGTTCAGAATTTATTTTGGGCATGAGAGCTCATAGGATCTGTTGAGGGATTAGATATTGATGGATTTTTAAGGATGCTACCAGGGTTTTAGTTTGAGCACTTGGGAAGTTGTGTGGATCAGTCTACTAAGATTGCAGGAAGACCTGGTTGGGAGAGAGGCAAAGTGCTAACAGAGGGACAATCATCCTGAAGGTGCAGAAATTCAGAAAAGCTACCCTGGCCAAGGTGTTACTGGTGCTCTGTTATGGTTCATCAATAAAAAGCAATTGTGAGTAATCATCGATGCAAGTGTGAGTTATGCCACACTTGTTGGATATTTACCATTTCTGCCTCATCAGATAGCGGACAATGCCCAGCGCATGGGGCTTGATTTGTTGGCAAATCTGCATTGAGCCTTTGTCTGGCCAGGCACTGTTCTAGACACAGTCAGGATGTGTTGAATGATGTGGACAATAACCAATTACAATGTTTTTCTTCAAGTTTTAATGCAGGCATCATTGATGAGGCTCGAAAGCATTTTGTTTCTTTTAAAGTGGTAAATGTGCACTATTCTTAGACGGTACACAAATGTCCAGGATAGGAAAATCCGGGCTTACTCTGGAGTCTAGAGTTTTACACACATGGCGACTTCCAGTTGAATGGGACAACCATGAAAACTTGTAATAATGTGATAAATACTCTAGCCACCCATCTTTTTCACCACTTTAATACTTGACTAAAAGTAGTTTTTTTTTGTTGTTTGTTTTTTGGGGTTTTTTTTTTTTGGCACTTTGAAGGTCTCAGCTGTGGACTGCTAAGGGTAATACTCTTTTGATGGGAATAAGACCTTAACTCCAAAGCTCATTCCAAACAACACTGGTTCTAAAGCCAAGTGCCTGTGTCATTGGCCGGTCAAACCATGCCGAGAATGCCCATTACAAAAAGATCTTTATTGCATTTTATCTCTATAAAGCAGCAACCCTTTTTGGCAACTGGATCTGCCTTCTCTGGATCCAGTTAGTGGCTGTAAAGGAGGCTCGGGTTTCTGGCAGTCAATCAGAGCACAGGTGGAGCCGGCCTACGGGCCCAGCAGCCTCCTGGCCCAGGCTAAATGGGGCTTTAGCGGACCTCCTTGGGATTTGTCAGGGGGAAAAATCACATTTCAAGTGGGAAGAGAGGAAATCTAGAATTCAGGAAGGGAGAGGCAGCTTATAATAATAGTCTTTTACTTCTGTACTGAGCTTTACATTTCACAAAATATACACATTATTCTATTTGGTTCCCCCTTCAAAATATCCTGAGTTATATATTGTTATTCTCATTTTACACAAGGCTCACAAAGAGATTTGGAGACCAAGGTCACAAAGAGAAGGTGACCTGACCAAAGCCACAAACTAAGAAGTGGGACTTTAATTCAGGTCTGAAATTCAAGTCTAAACTTCAAGGGCAAACTTTAAGGAAAGAGAAAGGAACTTAAATTTATTGCATTTTACCTTGTGCCAGACACAATGCAGTCCTGGGGAGAGAAGAATTAAATATTGTCTATAGCCTCATTTGTCATAGCTGATACTACTCAAGGCATGATGTTTAAAACAAACAAACAAACAAACAAATATAAGCCAAAGTCTCAGGGAATCGATACTATAATTTACATGTGGCCTCCATCATATTTAGTGAAAATGGGAGGATGATTTAGAGCAGGGTCAGCAAACTGCAGCCCAGGGGCCGGATCTGGCTGTTTTTGTGAATCGCAGCTCTTGGAACGCGGCCACGCCTGTTCATTTGTGTGTGGTCCATGGCTGCTTCTGTGCAGCAATGACAGGACTGAGGAGTTGGGACAGAGACCCATGCAGCCTAAAGTGTTTCCTCTCTGGCCCTTTACAGAAGAAAACGTTGCTGACTCCTGATTTAGAAAACTTTTCTCATCTTGACTCGAATCATGGACTCGTATGCGAAGGCCTTTTAAAATAGGAATTTCAGTAAAGGGTAGATTACGACCTGGCTAAAAATGTAAATTTAGTATTTCAGTACTTAGATGGGAGCTCTGAAATGTTCTCTGAATGTGAAGTTAGTGATGCCTGAGACAAGGCGTAAGTATTGGAGAATGGTGCAAGAGAGAATTTATCCACAAGGTATCTGTATGGAACCTGCAATAGATGGAACAACAGAGCAAAGGGGCTGTTATAGACTCTTTGTGCCCCCTTCGAATTTGTATGTTGAGCCCTTATTCCCAATGTGATAGTATTTGGAGGTGGGATCTTTGGGGTGATTAGGTCACAAAAGCAGAGTCCGCATGACTGGAATCAGCGCCCTTACAAAGAGACCCAGGTCTCCCTCCACTCCTTCACCATGCGAGGATGCAGACAGAAGACTGCCATTGAAGAACCCGTCAGTAAGTGTGAGCTCTCACCATACATCAAATCTGCCAGCACCTTGATCTTGGACTTTCTAAGCTCCAGAACTGTGAGAAATAAATATTTGTTGTTTGAGCCACCTAGTCTGTGTTATTTTGTTACAGCAGCCCCAACGGACTAAGGCAGGGGTGTATTGTTCAGGGCTGGTTAACTGCATGGGAACAACCCGAATACCTTGGTGCCTTACCTTTCTTTTGCATGTTAAAGTTCAAGGGGGTGGGGGGAGGGGCGGGAGAGCATTATGCTCCAGGCAGTCATTCAGGGACCCAGGTGCCTTCACCGTGTGGCTCTACCTTCTTCTAGCATCTCTGGGACCTCCATCAGACCCTTTACATGTAGCCAGCAGGAGAGAGAGGAGCAAACATGGCAAACAGAGCAGGAGATTTTAGGGGCCATTCCTAGAAGTGACATATATCCTTTCTGCCCACATTTTGTGGGAATTTTTCACATATCTCTACGCAAATTGAAAACTACAGTTCAGAAACATGCTGAAGATAAAGTAAACAGAGATATTGGTGAGGAACTAATAAGACTTTGCCTCAATTACATTTACATTGTCCTTTGACTAAATAGTCTCCTTCCTCTCTCCCCTCCCTCCCTCCACTCCTCTCTTCCTCCTCTCCTTCCTTCCTTCCTGCCTTCTCCCCTCCCTCTCCCTTCCTTATTGGTTTATAGCCTGACTTGTTTACACTGTCATGATAACTACAAAAGAAATGTTAAGAACTAGACCCCGTCCAGTAAATTGAGTATCTAATTTCACCTAAATTGATAGAGGAAAAAAGTAGAAACAAATAAAGGCAAGAATCCTGTTTCCATCACAGCAACAGTGGTAGAAGCTGGAACTTGGACACCAGGCTCCAGCTTATGCACTTGTGAGTTTAAAATGGTGTTTAATTAAAAAGTTGCAAACTTGTGCCCCGGCTGGTGTAGCTCAGTGGATTGAGCGTGGGCTGGGAACCAGAGGGTCCTGGTTCGATTCCCGGTCGGGGCACATGCCTGGGTTGCGGGCCAGGTCCCCAGTGAGGGCCATGTGAGAGGCAACCATACATTGCTCTTTCTCCCTCCCTTCTCCTCTCTCTGAAAATAAATAAATAAAATCTTTAAAAAAAAAAAGTTGCAAACTTGTGAAACAAAGAGTTTTGTTTGGTTCTCCCTTGTGAAATCCCAGTTTCTAGGAAACAATAATTTATGATTTATGGGTTCTCTTTTCACAGAAGTATGGAAGTTATTTGTAGCTCATGTTCAAATGGGAAAAAATACTGATGGCAACTCATTATCTGTCTGGCTAACAAAGGACAAAGGACAAACCCTGGAACATCTTTCTTTGTCATCTCACATTTATGACACATCCTGTTGGTAAAGTGTATTCTCAAGGCAAGTCCTGGAGTTTATTAGTTTTTGTCTTCTCAGTCTTCATGACTGCATTATTTATTTATTTATTTATTTATTTATTTATTTATTTATTTTTTAAATGCCAGGCCAGATGGAAGTCTTCTTTTTGGGTCAGGAGTGGAAAAGAGACTGTATGAAGCCATGGATGATAAATCCTATAGCATGTGACCTGCTTTTAAGAGAAAGATGGTCATGTCTCTTTACAGTTCGTGGGCTTTGATTATCTTACTGGGGTTTATTCTAAGGAATGTTCTGGTCCAGGTATAAATTGTTGTAGAGGTACTCTGAGCTCATCTTAGGGTCACTTTTTATCTTTCCTGGATATTTTACTGACTGAAATTATTTTTAGTGATGTTCATCAGTGTGTATTATCTGTCCATCTCCTTCAGAGAACCTGTGGACTCTGAGAGGGTAGGAGCCTTTTCAGGCTTATCCAGTGCTGTCCCCCCAGTGCCTAGAACAGAGCATAGCATACCACATGCTTTCTATAATATTGAGAGACAGAAGGAATGAATGAGTGAGTGAGTGCATAGTGAGTGGTAGAGAATAGATGACAGGGTCTCTTATCTCCCCACTCTGCTGTGTGTTGAGGATAAGAGACAGGCACCCTAAGACTTTGCGTCTCCCTTGCTTGAGACTGGGGTCCATGGATTTGTCTTCATTAATCACTCTGAATAATTCCCACTAGAATGTTAGTGACAAAATTGTGCTCCATTGACTGAAGCATCAATGAGGGGAAGTGTCAACAAATCCTAATTTATCCCTTAGGGAGAAAGTGCAGTGATTATTGAGTAGCCTTAGTTACTACAGTCCAATTCTAGTCTAAGGAAACCGTGTCTCTTTCTTGGAGTGCTGTGGGAAGGAAATATTTCAAGAAAAATAATTGAATTAGGCTTATTAGATTCTCTTCTTAACAGGAATTAAAACAATAAGATGCCCGAGAATGAATATTTCACTACCCTCCCAGCTGCCTCTAAGGACATTAATCCACACTGGCACTGATCGGGTCCCCAGAAAAGACTCAGACACAGAATGAATATTTTTTCCTAGTGTCATCAATTACTGAGGCTCTGCTTGGCCTCCCTGGGCTCATTCCTAGAGGTGGTGAGATGTGGGTTACCAGCACAGTCCATGGCTAGAGGCTTCCTGGAGGGAATCACAGCTTCAACAATCAGCTGTAGGAACTTGGGCAGAATTATTAGCCTGTAATATCAATTTTCTCATCTAGATAATGAAGATGATGATAGCATGAACCTTGCAGGTTGCTAAGAGAATTAGAAAAGGTGGCACTCTCTGAAGGGCTTGGTATAACATGCAGCACAAGGAGAAACTTTGCCCATGTTATTTAATGCTGCCTCATTTATTATTATTTCATCTCCATGAGGAATCCCAAGGGTGGCTGATGTTTGCATAGAATGTTATAGAAGTTGAAGTATCACAGGTAAATTAAGCTTGAACTAGGTAAATTAAGGTATCTTCATAAAGGCAATGTCTCTTTGATTTTCTGGTCCACATTAAAAAGATTTTACTAAAAACATGTAACATTAAAATGTCTTTTCTTAGCCAGTCAGAACAGTCATGGTCTATGACATCTAATACATGTGATAGGATTGCTGTAAATCTCAGCAATTCAAGTCATAAGGGTCTAAAGAGGACAACATCTTAGCGTGACAGCTGACAGCCAAGACCAAAGCACAGAGCAGACATTACTAATCAATCAGAGTACTCTTTCTGCCAAGTGCAGCCTCAGTCATGCATTTGAACATCTTATTATCTGGTATGTGTCATTAGATAATGACATATATTTCCTTCCTAACTAAAGGGGGCCATGCATGACATGCATGAGCTCCGGTTCTGGTTGAAACACTAACTAGCTAAATGTCATTTAACTTTGTTTTTTCTGCATTATGAGGCTTATGTTTTATTAAAGATCAAATAAATATTTCTTCATTCTCTTCACACATACATTAGGAGATTGACCTAAGAGAAGAGTCCAAGTTTTGTAGCAGCTTAACCCAAATGGAGGTGCTTTGTATGCTCTAGAAGAAATTAGCTCTAGAAGAAATTAGCTCAAAATCCCACTTCATGACATATGGTATGCCTGTTCCTCAGAGCCCTTCTGAGGGAGTCTCTTGATTTCTTAGTCACATTTGTCTAACGCTTCCTCTTCTTAATACTGCTGCTTCTTAATGTCATCTCATGCACATTGTCCCCTGTGGGATATACGGACCTGGTTAAGGGTTCTTCCTTGCCTTTTTGCTAGACTTAACACTCCTCCCAGAACACACACCCTCTACAGGGGCTTTGTGAATGCAGTTAAGTTTGGGCAGTTGGAGGTGGGTTTGCATGTTGGCCTTCCCTGCTGTGCAAATTCTTTTAGCTACTTTACCACTTAGGTATTTTTTCTCTCCTCCCCTCCCCTTCCTTTCCTTACCCTCTTTTCTTCTTTTACTTTTTAAGAACTCATTGCACCACCTATCAGAGTTCTCTGGCCTCTTCACATTTTCTTGGTGTCTTATCTTCTCTCCACTTACTCTCCCCACTTCTTTTTTGGACACAACAACAAATGTCAGAATCTTTGCATTTGAAATGCAATGCTACTTAAGAGCTGCCTCCTTTCTGCAGCTCCTGATTTAGACCTTATCTTCTCATCCCCAAGCGGTACCTTATGGTGACTTAAGAGTGACAGTCCCTTTCCTAAGAAGAGTTTGGTAACAGTTATTAAAATTATGTATATGTGTGCTAGTGTGTACTCACAGTTTTGCATCCTAATAAACAATCCATTCTACCTCATTAATAAGAATGCTGATTTTTAGCTGGCTCATTGCAAGCTGGTTAAAACAAAAACTGCTTCTTCTAGCTTACCTTGTAGCTAAGGCAGCCAAGTAACTAAACTGGGACTTAGACAGAAGTATTGTATGGAATTTGTGGGAAGTCTCCAAAAAAAGGCAGAGAAGGTCTCCTGCCTGGAATCCTAACAAGATGCCCTGGACTCTAGCAGCCATGTTGTACCAAGAAGACAAGGCCCTACCCTGGGGGTGATGAAATAGTGTCTGAAGGCTTTGCCAAACTGCCTAGACTGAGCTTCCAATTTGTTCTCTTTGAAAACAAAACTTCTGTATTGCTTAAGCTCCTTTTATTCAGGTTTAACTATTATATCAGAACACATTTCATTATTTTGAAAGCTTCATACTCATGCCTCTCTCAAATTTTACTCCTAGGCACCTATGAGGCACACCCCCTGCCCCCCACAACAGACGCTCTTTTTCATTTCTAAGGTTGCATGAGGAGTCTCTATGCTAATAGAGAGGTGGATTGAATGTGAGTCCTTTGCTAGTAAGTGTTAGAACGAAGGTGCTCTGATGCAATGTGCAGACACGGATGCTGTTGAGAATCTATCTTCTGCCCTGAGCTAAACCTCTGGCCCAGGCCAAGAAGAGTCAGATGGCTTCCAGAAGACAGTAGTAGGCAGGGCATTCCAACAATAATGTCAGCCTTATAAAGAAGACAAATGAATGTGGTACTGAGGAAGGCAATGAACCCCGTTACTCCTGTGATGGGTTCTTTGGGAAGCCACAGACAATTTTGCGGTTCCAGCAACAGACGTCACCCAAAAGTTGAGGAGTTCGTGTCAATTGAAGTGCACATTTAAGAATAGTCAAAACATAAAACAGATGTCAATATCAAAATACTGAGTGTGTAGTCCCAAAATTAGGGTCAAACATGAAATATAAGTTGAACCAAAACATGCATTTTTTTGCTTTTTCAAATATTTTATTGCTTTTCCAAATAGGAAGAGGTTAGGAAAATCTAAGAAATTGCCAGTATTGTGGTGGGCTTACCACCACCTGGAGCTACACAGGAGCTTGCTGCCTGCCCTTTCATTCCAACTGGGGAAGCTTTGACCACTTAATACCTCCCAAGAGCTGTAGTTTAATGAGTGTTTTATCCATCTTTGGGTGATGGAAATTCAGAAGACTTCTTTCTGGATTTGCTAAATCTAGACATGAACTTTGTGTCAGAGTCATTGCATGTTTTTATGGAAAGACATGTTCTCATTTTAAATTTGATAAACAACAATAATATATTGATCATAATAAGAAATACTCACTGCACTCTGAATAGATGCAAATTGTACCCTTATTCTGTGTCATGGCTCAAGTGCCAAATCCACCATACCCTTAACCATAAAAGATTTGTCCACTTCTCAGAAAATAATGTTTTTCCTGATTAAAATAATCATGTATGTGGAACAGTCTGGCAGTGACCAGAGGGGTAGAAGGAGGGGATTAATGGTGGAAAGAAGGGGAAGGTACTAATCAAAGAACATGTATGAATTACCCATGGACATGGACATCAGGGTGGGAACTCACTGTGGGAGTAGTGGGTAGAGGAGGGCAAAGGGGAAAAAATTGGGACAACTGTACTAGGACAACAATAAAATATTTAAAAAAATAAAAACTTTCAAACAGCACCAAGAAGCATGAAGAAGAAAGTAGAAATTGCCCCAAATCCTATTAAATACAGATAACTAGTATCCATATGTGACAATCATTTTTCTTAGACATGTTACTTGTTAGTGTTGGCTCACGATTTTGTTCTAATCTCTGTGAGGGTGAGAACTTCTATCTTGTTCACTGCACCTTCCAACAATACCTAGATGTAAGTCTCGCACATAGTAGGTAATCGAAATCTTTTAAAATTACAATGGCACATTTATATGCTTTTTTTTCCTTAATATATTGTAGATATTTTTTCAAGCCAATAAGTGTAAACCTACAGCATAACTTTTTTAAAAAATACATTTTATTGATTATGCTATTAAAGTTGTTCCATTTTCTCGCCTTTATTCCCCTCTGCCGTGGGCCCCCCGGCCCACTCCTGCCCGCCCCCTGTCTTAGTTCATGTTCATGGGTCATACATATAAGTTCTTTGGCTTCTACATTTCCTATACTATTCTTAACCTCCCCCTGTCTATTTTGTACCTACCATTTATGCTTCTTATTCCCTGTACCTTTTCCCCCATTTCCCCCCTCTACCTCCCGTTGCAAACCTTCCATGTGATGTCCATTTCTCTGATTCTGTTCCTATTCTAGTTGTTTGCTCAGTTTGTTTTTGTTTTGTTTTTTTAGGTTCTGTTGTTGATTGTCGTGAGTTTATTGTCATTTTACTATTCATAGTTTTGATCATCTTCTTTTTCTTAGATAAGTCCCTTTAATATTTTATATAATAAGGTCTTGGTGATGATGATCTCCTTTAACTTGACCCTATTTGGGAAGCACTGTATCAGCCCTTCCATTCTAAATGACAGCTTTGCTGGATAGAGTCATCTTGGATGTAGGTCCTAGACTTTCATGACTTCGAATACTTCTTTCCAGCCCCTTCTTGCCTGTAAGGTTTCTTTTGAGAAATCAGCTGGTAGTCTTACAGCAAGTCCTGTGTAGGTAACTGTCTCCTTTTCTCTTGCTGCTTTTAAGATTCTCTCCTTCTCTTTAATCTTGGGTAATGTAATTATGATGTGCCTTGGTGTGTGCTTCCTTGGGTCCAACTTCTTTGAGATTCTCTGAGCTTCCTGGAAGTTTATTCCCTTTGCCAGATTGGGCAAGTTCTCCTTCGTTATGTTTTCAAATACGTTTTTCAATTTCTTACTCTTCCCCTG
The DNA here is from genome assembly GCA_004026765.1 of Micronycteris hirsuta. Classification (NCBI taxonomy): domain Eukaryota; kingdom Metazoa; phylum Chordata; class Mammalia; order Chiroptera; family Phyllostomidae; genus Micronycteris; species Micronycteris hirsuta. The sequence continues at coordinate 11,419 of PVJI01003836.1, read as the reverse complement.
CTCCTTATGGCACCCCTATGATTTGGGTGTTGGAACATTTAAAGTTGTCATGGAAGTTCCTAAGCCTCTATTCATTTTTTTGATTTCTTGTTTCTTCATTCTGTTCTTGTTGAATGTTTATTTTTTCCTTCTGCCCCAAACTGTTGATTTCAGTCCCAGTTTCCTTCCCATCGCTGTTGGTTCCCTATGTATTTTCCTTTAATTCATCTTTCATGGTCTTCACCTTTTCCTCTATTTTGCAACCATACTCAACCATTTTTGTGAGCATCCTGATTATTAGTGTTTTGAGCTGTGAATCTGATAGGTTGGCTATCTCTTCATCACTTAGTTGTATTTTTTCTGGACCTTTGATCTGTTCTTTCATTTGGACCATTTTTTTTTTCTCGGCTCGCCTGCTCCATAGTAAGGGCAGAGCCTTAGATATTTGCCATAGCAGGGAAACCCACAACGCTGTGTTGTGGCACTCTATGAGGGGGAGGGGTCTGAGAGAGAACAGTGATGCTTGCTTAGCTCTCTGATGGCTTTTAGTCAGTTCCTCCACTACTCACAAGCAAATCGGGCCATTCTGGTGCTGATTCCTGGGTGAATGGGTTTGTGTAAGTTCTAGAACTCTGTGGGTCTCTCCACAAACTCTCCTGTGAGTCTGGGACTTTCTCCTGTCACCTCAATCTCCACAGGAAATTTCAGTTGGATGTTTTGAGGCTTTATTTCCGTGTACTGGCACCCTGGGTTGTGGGGTCTGTCTTGTTCCCCAGCTGTTCCTCCCAGTTTATCCACATGTAAATATGGGACCACCTGCTCTACCAACCACCACCTGCCTGGGTCTTCCAGCCACCACTTTGCTGCGAGTCCTGCCCACCTGGCTGCCTGTCTCCGCCCCTCCTACGAGTTTGGGTGAATGTTTCTCCTTTAACTCCTTTGTTCTCGGACTTCCAAACAGTTTTATTTTCTGGCAGTTCTGGTTGTCTTTTGTTTTTTAATTTGTTGCTGTCCTTCTTTTGGTCGTGCGAGGAGGCACAGTGTGTCTACCTACTCCTCCATCTTGGCCAGAAGTCCTCTACAACATAACTTTTAAATGGCATACATTTTATTGGATGTATTTAGTATTTAGTTTTGCTGCTTGTGACAAACATGTGCATGCGTGTGTATCATTATCATTTAGAATATATCCCTGTGAGTGAAGTTAGTTGTTCAAAGGCTACACACATTCAAAAGCCTAGCAACTATTACCAACCTGCTCCTCAGGAAGTCTATATGGATTTTCATTCTCATCAAATTGAAAAGAATGCTTATTTCATTCCCTATCCCATCCTGTAACCTGGATAGTGACATATCTTTTCCAATCTCATGATTAAAATGTATTCAGTGTTGGTTTGATTTGTATTGATGTAATTATTTATAAGCATAAACATAGTGTTATATACTTACTGGTTCATAATAGCCTAAATTAGTGTTTAGTTTCTCTACTCATTCATAATGTTGTGTGGTGAGCTGTTTCTCTTTTGGTCATTGATTAGACTAGCAACTGGTGTTTCTGTTTTACTGGGTTTTACAGCAGTTACTTCTTGGATTTAGCACATTCCTCATTTTTTTCTGTTTTCTACTATATCCATCTCTATTTTACCATTATAAATCCCCCTCTTCTATTTTCTCATTTATTTTTAGTTTTCCATACATTTTTGATGAAATACTTATCTTACTATTTATAAACTTTAATAACAGATGTATGTGAATATGAATCTTTATCTTATTAGTTTTTGCTATAATCTAAATAATTTTGGGTAAAATATTCTCTTTTTTTCCCATATGTTCTGCATTTGTCACTTCAATGTTCTTTTAAACATTAGAGATGTAGATTTAAAAAAATTTTTTTCATTTGTTGGTCAGGAGGTTTATTGTTGGTATTTTATGTTGTTGCATGTGATTAAAGAATGCAGTGTGTACTATTTTTACTTTTAGGAATTTTTTCAGAAGTAAGTTTGAATATTTTTGATAATACTTCAATCTGACTGATTATACAATTTAAAGCCACCCTGCCTATCAATATTTTTTTTTTCTGCTAGTCCTGACTAGAGATGTGCATAAAGTCACCCCCCTCCCCATTAAGTTCCTTGATGTTTCTCCTAGCATCACCAGCAGTTTTAATTTTATATATTTTGGTGCATTGGTGTTGGTTTCTTTGGCTTCTATATTTTGATAGATGGTCATCTGGTTCCTCTCCATGACCTCTCTAGAGTGAGGAAAGTATACAGTGGCTCATTTTATGGCAGGGTCATCCTTTTATGTAAACAAGGGAACTGACAGAACCAGAAGTTAAAGTACATAACTTGTACTAGTACAATATCACCCAGCAAGTTAGTGAACAAAAGCCCATGGCCTTAACCTGCGGCTATCATTATTTTCTGGTATCTAATTATATGAGAAATCTACCTGGTCTCTTTCCTTTTATTAACTGAGTTGCCTGTTCCACATAGATGCTTGTAGAATTCTCTCTTGATACTTTCGGTAAATAATATTACTGATTTTTTCCCTCAGCATGGTTGATGTTTATCAGTTTTTCCAGGAGCTGTGAGTTTTTTCAGGGTGTAGTCCCAGGTCTTCCCCATCTGCATATTTCTTTTACTATTATAAGAATCTTAATTTTCTATATGATTACTGATTAGTCATTATCAGATGTAAAAATATGTATTAAATAATTATAATATATGCTTAATGTACAGATTCTATTTTCATATTCACATATTCTTTCCCTCCATATCTACCATTCTCCTGTTTAATATTTTGAATTTCTTTGTCATTGTATGCTACATTTTTAAAAGTATATTTTATTGATTATGCTATTACCGTTTTTCCAATTTTTCCCACTTTATTCATCCTCCAGCCTGCACCCCCAACCCTCCAGCATCCCCCCCTTAGTTCATGTCCATAAGTTGTACACATAAGTTCTTTGAATTTTCTGTTTCCTACACCATTCTTAACCTCTCCCCATCCACTTTATGCCTACCAACTACGCTTCTTATTCCTTGTACATTTCTCCCCTTCCCCTTCCCCTCCCCACTGAATACCCTCAATGTGATGTCCATTTCTCTGATTCTGTTCCTGTTCTACTTGTTTGCTTAGTTTTTATTTTCGTTGTTATTCTTTCTATTTTTTTTTAGGTTCTTTTGTTGATAGTTGTGAGTTTGTTGTCATTTCACTGCTTATAGTTTTTGATCTTCAATTTCTTAGATAAGTCCTTTTAACATTTCATATAATAAGGGCTTGGTAATGACGAACTCCTTTAACTTGACCTTATCTAGGAAGCACTTTATCTGCCCTTCTACTCTAAATGATAGCTTTGCTGGATAGAGTAATCTTGGATGTAGGTCCTTGACTTTCATGACTTAAATACTTCTTTCCAACCCCTTCTTGTCTGCAAGGTTTCTTTTGAGAAATCAGCTGATAGTCTAATGGGCACTCCTTTGTAGATAACTCTTTCCTTTCCTCTTGTTGCTTTTAAAATTCTCTCTTTATCTTTAATCTTGGGTAACTTAATGATGACATGCCTTGGTGTGTTCCTCTTTGGGTCCAACTTCTTTAGGACTTTCTGAGCTTTCTGGACTTCCTAGAAGTGTATTTCCTTTGCCGGATTTCGGAAGTTTTCCTTCATTGTTTGTTCAAGTAAATTTTCAATTTCTTGCTCTTGTTCTTCTCCTTATGGCATCCCTATGATTCTGCCATTAGAGAGCTTAATGTTGTCCCAGAGGTTCCTAAGCCTCTCTTCATTTTTTTTTTTTAATTCTTGTTTCTTCTTCTATTCTGGTTGGATATTTATTTTTTCCTTCTGCTCCAGACCATTGATTTGAGTCCCAGTTTCCTTCCCTTCACTGTTGCTTCCCTGTATATTTTGCTTTATTTCACTTTGGGTAGGCTTCATTCATTCCTTCATTTTGCAACCAAGCTCAATCAATTCTGTAAGCATCTTGATTACCAGAGTTTTGAACTCTCCATCAGATAAGTTGGCTATCTCCTCATTGATTAGCTCTTTCTCTGGAGCTTTGCTCTGTCCTTTCATTTGGGCCATATTTCTTTGTCTCGGTGCACCTGTTAATTTTTAAGAGGGTGGAGCCTTAGATATTCAGCAGGGCAGGGCAATCCTCTTTTCTGTGTTATGGCACTGTCTTTGGGGTAGGGTCAGAGAGGGAATAATGCAGCTCGCTTGCTGGGCTCTAGCTCTACTTTCCAACAAACCCTTGTGTGAGACTGGGAGTTTCTCCCACTGTGGCAACCCCTGCAGTGGTTTACAGTCAGCTCTGAGTCTTAAGTTTCCCATTCAGCCAGCCCTTCCCTCGAAGTCCACTGCCTCACCGTGGGCTCTCTCAGCCAGCCCCCACCTTACAGTGTGGTCTGGTCCACCGTCTCCCCCTGGGTCCTTTCAGTCAGCCCCGCCTGCCCTTGCCTTGGGTTCTCTCTGTCCGCCCATCTGCCCCACATTTCACTCTTTACCTGTCTGGTTGTTCTGATTGACTATTTCTTCAATTCCTTGGTTGTCGGAGTTTCATGCAGTTTGATTTTCTGGCACTTCTGATTGTTTAATGATTTTACTTTGGTTGTTATCCTCCTTTTGGTTGTGTAAGGAAGTGAAGGGTTTCTACATATGCCTTCATCTTGGCCAAAACTCCTGTATGCTACATTTCATGTATTTTCTAAAACCTGTTTCCTATGGCTGTGATTCTGCTTCTTGTTTGATGGATGCACTTTTATGTTCTATAAAAGCATTAATTTTCTCTTCAGTTTCTTTCCTAAACTCTGCTAAACCCTTATTCATCATGTCATTATATTTTCTTACCATATTTTGACCATGTATTTCACCCATGTGCTTTTAAATTTATTTGAGAATCCAATACAGTTGTCATTTCTTTTTGTTCTCAATTAAATTTTTTCTAAAGTGATCCCTTCCCTCTCCCTCTTCTCCTTCTCTGTATACCCCTGTCTCTTCGTTCTAGATCTTATTCCCCTGGGGGGGAAGGAGGGATTGGGGAACCAAATTGTCATGTAGAGACATGCCTTTTTTTCTCTTAGTTTTTCCTTTTCTTTCTTTTTCTTATTTACTTTGTAAAAAGTGGGTAGTCTGTCTACCTGTTTGCCAGTACAATAATGTTTACCTCAAATATGTGAATTCTTTCCTTATAACATGAGATTTTGGGTAAGATACTGCTAATCTCCAGCTTGCTGTGTGTAATGTTGCCTCTGATTAATCTTTGATTTTGTTAAAACTCCTGCACCAGAAATCAGCTCAGTGAAGAGGGAATAGATTCCATCTCAAAGGGTGCATTTCTTTCAGATTTCGAAGTTTTCTATCTGTGGTGTGAGCAGACACCTTTACAGAGTGAGAGTTTCAGAGGAGCCCTGTGGCTAGCAAGCATTTGCATATTTTGCTGTGACTACAGACATTTTCCTCCTTTTAATTGACTTCTTTTGCTACCAGGCTTTGGTTGCAACAATCCCTGCTAGGTTATTATTACTTACTTGGCTCTGCCATCTGCTAGGCTAGAGAAACTAATGCCAAGTTTTTCTACTCCTCCAACTCCAGTTGTGTGGTCTCAGAATGTTATGTATGGGGTAAGGAGAGGTGGTTCTCAAAGGCCCATTGAGGAACATGCTCTGGGATCTTCCCATCCTTCACTATTCTGAGACATTGGTGGGTATTTTTTTATAATTTCCTTGCTTATTTCCAACCACTCTGTTCATCCTTTGAGAAGGAAAGTCTGTTTTGATTTCCAGAATCTTATTTATATTTGGTTCAAATAGTTTCACATCTAAATGATATTTCTGGATATTTAAACTGCCAGCTTGGGACCATGGCTACTATTAGTGTTGATAATTTTTACTTCTTTTGATTGATTTCTGTTCAGCTTGGAAAGAGGAAGTTTTACAATTTCTCAGGCTTCCTGCGCCCATGTTTTGCATCCATGTTTTTTGAAATCTTCCTCCCCTTCTGTAACACTGAACTACTTTAGCTTTTTAACACATTTATTCTTATCTGCCTTGTATTTGAGTCATATATGTATGTGAACAGTGCTGCTCAAATTCTCAATAGTTAAGGACCATTTTTTTTAAGATTTTATTTATTTATTATTTTTAGAAAGAGAGGAAGGGAGGGAGAAAGAGAGGGAGAGAAACAGCAATGTATGGTTACCTCTCACATGGCCCCCACTGGAGACCTGGCCTGCAACCCAGGCATGTGCCCTGACTGGGAATCGAACCGGGACCCTTTGGTTCCCAGTGCGTGCTCAATCCACTGAGCTACACCAGCTAGGGCTAAGGACCATTTTTTAAGTTTCCAACCCATTATAGATTCTTATAAAATATAAAAATATTTATAAAATATAATAAGCATCAAATTTGTAGAAAAATGAGAAATAAGATATAAAATGAAAATTTGAATTTTTCTTACTAGCTTTAACACACATGACATTACTTGCTGTCCAAGTTTCTGAATGCTTACTTTCAATTTCTCCACTTATTCATTGTGACAGGCCACAAACAACCCACAGGCCAGGCACAGTCCATGAGGCCCCCTTCAAGTCATCATGGGAAGCACCACAAGGGCAGGGCAAAGGTCTTGTTAACCTGTGTCTCCTCTTCAGTGCCTACCAGCACTATGCCTCAAAAATAGCATCTAAAAACTAACTGTTGAATATATGAGTAACACAATGATACTCCAAGTAGCTAGTGCCTCTTGAGGTCAAAAGTTTTAGGCTTATTCATAACCTTTATAACTTCCTTTTGCATTGAAAAGATGCAGGTGCTATTATTTGAATTTACAGCCACAGCCCAGAGAAGAATGGGTCTACACACAGGAGGCCTTTTTATCCATACTGTTTTATTTGACCCAAGGTAGTTTCCCTCATATGCTATTTCATGTCTCTATAGGGAGTACAAAGCATGGTGTGAGAGACAAGGCAGGATATTAACCGGACCAGGGCCTAAGCCAGGTGTGAGCATTCTGTCTTCTGTCTGTCACTTTATTTATCATCCTTCTCTTGAGGACTTTGTGAGGACCCTCAAATTCCCAGTGACACAAACAGACTCTATGATTATAATGATGAAATGCTTATCGGTGGTAATACTGTCTCTGAACTAGGAAATAATGATCAAGCCCATGTATTTTGCTGTATTTTTCTCCAGGGCACTGGTTTACCGATTTGATAGTTGAGCTGAGAGTCAAACATCATCAGTAGGGAAGTGACAATGAATAGAACAGATAGAAATGATCAAATGCTCACTAACTGGTCAAATGGAGCCCAGCTCTAGAACCGAGTATCAGTGTTGTGAAGAGAACTGAATTGCTCCTGGGGACATGCAGAGATGGGTAAGCAAGGGCCTGCTTTTTACTGGTGGGGAAGAAAACACAAAGAAAGCTCCTGATGAAGTAAGGCAGCATGTGGAAAGGCCTGGCAAACCTATCCCTAAAGTGCTAGGGTGACACAGAAGGAAAGAGTAATTTTTAGGGACAAAGGGTAACTTCCCAGATTATTGAAATACACTATCATCCTAAATTGTAGGTGTGTACTCTTAATATTTTATCTATTGACCTCCCTTGACTATTAAGTATCCTTGCTTTGCCATTGCTGGTGGCAATCTCATTTTGCATGTACTTTTCTCATATTTCACATGTTTACACTTACAGTTTCCTCCTCTATGAAGTTGTCTAATGCCAACTTTTGATCAGAATTGTTGCTAGTGTGTTCAATCAATAATTTACCTTATTTCTGGCTTTCTGGATTCGGCTTTCCAGGGAAACATTGTCTGTCAACTATGACAACTGCAAAGCATTGTGTTGAGCTCCTGTAATACAGAGTTGAAAAGTAAAGCCTTGAACAGGCAGAGAGATGATTGAGCCCAAGGATAAAAAGTGACCAAATTGTCCAGAAATAGAATAGAAGAGCAGATTTGTTGACAGTTTCAAAATATTGTTATGGTTTTTCTTCCCTTTGAGGCAGGAAAGGGACTTTACCTCATGAGAAGCTTCAGAGGGATCTTTCTATTCTGTAACCTGTGATATTGTTTAATAAATATTTGTTGATTTAATGGATGAAACTGAAGAAGCCATTCTCATGTATGTCAGCATTGCCTCCAGGGGACATTGGGTCTTTTGGACTCAATGAGTTTGAATAATTTAGAATGATTTGGTGAGTGGGTACTAGGCTTACAGAAAAGTGTAATCAATTGGGATTTAAAACACAAATGGATTGGGAGTCATCAGGGTAGCTTGCACTTTTTTGGGGGTGTTGTTTCAACACTAGGTTTCACTTCATAGCTGAACAAGAGTTATCATTCTCTAGACCAGTGGTTCTCATCCAGAGGGAATTTTGTTCTCCAGGGAACATGTGGCCATATGTGGAGACTTTTGGGTCATCACCACTGGGAGGGGAAGGTGATGCTACTGGCATCTAGTGGGTAAAAGCAGGTGCTGCCAACACACAGGACAGCCTGCAACACACAGGACAGCCCGGAGACAAACCAGTATCTGGCAGTTTGAGAAACCCTGCCCTATATAGGTTTGCTAGCTCAAAAGGCAACTCTAGGGTTGTTATTCCTAAAGGCTTCCCTCTGAAAGGAGACAACTATCATTTCAAAGACCCTATGGACTCAATTCTCTAGGTAGTCAGATGATCCCTGGGCTTTCAAAATACTTTTTAGTTGATAAGCTTGCAGATTTGCCAGCCCGGGCCATAGGTTCCTCCTCCATACATAAAGCAGGCTCAGGCTCAACTCTTTATGTCCCCTGCCCTAATGGTGCTAACTGCTTAGATGGTGCCAAGGCTCGGGCATTGTCACAATGTAAAGCACTTGAGATAGGTGCAATGATGAGGGTTGTGATGTGATTGGAGGGAAGGCAGACAGAGTACGAAGAGCATGTCAGCTTCACCAACACACAACGCTTGGCTTCTCTCCCTACTCTCCTTGTTGCCTATTGACATGTGATTCCTGCACAGGGATTCTATTGCACTATTGCTGAGGTTTCTCTCTTGCCAACTTGCAGAGAGAGTTCCAGGCCCAGGAAACCAGTTGTACGAGGACCCTTGGAGCTAGAAGATGACTTTCATAAGGTGACTGGTTGCTCTCTACAACTATTTCTGGTGTGTGCTTCAATTCTGCTCTGACTAAACTGATTCACAACAGAGCTAGCAAAAGAAGGCTTTTAACACTCACTTGTAGCTGTTCTGAGCAACAACAAAGATGCCACAAAGGCAAGTTTGCTTGTGTGTCAGTAGCATAGCACTTGGATGATGCAAGGTCATCCCAGGAGGGAAATGCTCTTCAGTTTACACCCTGGATCTGTGAGAGGTGCAGAACTCCCTTTGGCAGTCCGGTTTAGTAAATACTCATGGATTTGGCAGGAATTCACACATCCAGCCCAGCTGGCAGAACAACGCATGGCAGAATGCAGAGCACAGGACAGGAACTCGGCTCAGCCTGAGGCAGCAGGAGCAGGTGGGAGAATTACCTGCAAAGGGTCTAAGGAGACTCAAGGGATGAAAGGGGATGGGGAAGGCTCTGATGGTAATAAAGCTCAGAAACCATTAGATGAGAAGGCATTTTGCCATTGACAGTGAATAGTGAAAAGCCCTCATTCACTCTCTTTTTCCTTTTGCCATCTTGCGTATTTGTCCCTTTCCTCCTTCCTTTCCTCTCTCCCCTTAGCTTCATCTTCTCATTTTTCTTCTTATTGGCTATTATTTCTCAGAATTATAAGAGATGTCTTCCCTTAGCAAGCTCCATGCCTCCTATTTTCCAATTCCCAGTAAAGAAAATGCTGTGGACTTAAATTCTAGGTCATCAAACTTACAGTATCCATAAAATAAAACTCAATCCAGTGAAATAATTATCCACTAAACAAAACAGCTTCTCCATTGAGGACATTATAACTGAGTAGAGGAGAAAGACACTTATATTAATACTATTATCAACATTAAGAGTTCTGTCCGAGATGGAGGGATAGGTGGACATGCTGCACTTCTTCACACAACCAAAAGAAGGATAACAATCAATCTAAAAACAGTAAATAACCATAAGTGCCAGAAAATCAAACTGCATGGAACTTTGACAACCAAGGAGTTAAGGAAACATTCACCCAGACCGTAGGAGAAGGGCAGTCGAGCAGAGAGGACATGTGGCAAGATGACAAACCATGAGGGCAAGGCAGGGCTGGCTGAGAGGACCTGTGCAAAGGCAGCAGACGACCTGGGCAAGGCAGGACTGGCTGAAAGGGAAACTTAAGACTCAAAGCTAGCTGTAAATGACTGCAGGGGTTGCTATGACAGGAGAAACTCCAAGGCTCACATGAGAAAGTTCATTGGAAAGTGGGACTAGAAGTAAGCAAGTGACCCTCATTGTTCCCTCTCTCATCTCTCCCCCACAGACAGCACCACAACGCAGCAAACAGGGTTGCCTCCACCAAGTGAATACCTAAGACCCCGCCCCATACAACATACCAGGTGTGCTCTGACAAAGAAATATGGCCCAAATGAGAGAACAGATCAAAACTCCAGAAAAAGAGATAAGCTACGAGGAGATAACCAACCTATCAGATACAGAGTTCAAAACACTGGTAACCAGGGTGCTTACAGAACTGATTGAGTTTGGTCGCAAAATGAAGGAACAAATGAAGCCTACCCAAAGTGAAATAAAGCAAAATATACAGGGAAGCAACAGTGAAAGGAAGGAAACTGGGACTCAAATCAATGGTTTGGAGCAGAAGGAAGAAATAAACATCCAACCAGAAAAGAATGAAGAAACAAGAATTTAAAAAAATGAAGGGAGGTTTAGGAACCTCCGGGACAGCTTTAAGCTCTCTAATGGCAGAATCATAGGGATGCCGTGAGGAGAAGAACAAGAGCAAGAAATTGAAAACTTTTCTGAACAAATAATGAAGGAAAACTTCTCAAATCTGGCAAAGGAAATACACTTCTAGGAAGTCCAGGAACCTCTGAGAGTCCCAAAGAAGTTAGACCCAAAGAGGAACACACCAAGGCACGTCATCGTTAAGTTATCCAAGATTAAAGATAAAGAGAAAATCTTAAAGGGAACAAGAGGAAAGGAGAGAGTTACCTACAAAGGAGTGCTCATAAGACTATCAGCTGATTTCTCAAAAGAAACCTTGCAGGCAAGAAGGGGCTGGAAAGAAGTATTTAAGTCATGAAAGTCAAGGACCTACATCCAAGATTACTCTATCCAGCAAAGCTATCATTTAGAGTAGAAGGGCAGATAAAGTGCTTCCCAGATAAGGTCAAGTTCAAGGTGTTCATCATCACCAAGCCATTATTATATGAAATGTTAAAGGGACTTATCTAAGAAGTAGAAGAAGATCAAAAACTATAAACAGTAAAATGACAACAAATTCACAACTATCAACAACTGAACTTAAAAAAAT